>APFE031266044.1:115306-200325 GCA_000404065.3 Pinus taeda
TACACCCCTCATCAAGGAAATCTTATATGGTTCTACGCCTTAAAGATGATGACCCTGTGCCTCCATATCCACTGCCTTGGGAGGATGCTGAAGGAGTTCTTTGTGATTGTGAGCTTGGTTCAAAGAAACCCCTTGATTTTTTTTATTTGTATTGGGCTTCCTCCTCTTCCCTTATGTATTTGGCTCTATCCGCTGCTGACACCGCTGGACAAGTTTTGATTCCTATTTGTTTGTCTCCATCCCATGGCCTTTTTCCGCAGAGGTGTTTTCTGGCACGGGTGCATGAACCTGTGTAATCATTGTTGCAACGGGGGCAATGAAATTTAGTGGTTCCACCCCCTCTCCCTGTTTCAGCCCTGTTAACATATTTCCACAATGGGGTTTGGTCTTGTTTAGTTTTTTGAGAGTCATGTTCACCCTCCTCCAGCTCCTCCTCACCGGGGTTTTCATCAATTCAACTTTCTCCAGCTTCTTCATCCCCCTCTTCGTTTTGGCCTCTCTGTTTCCTACTCTCCAGCACCATAATAACCATAAAAGAGACCAAGAAGAGGAAAATGCCAAGAAATATAGCCAGGTCCATGATGTTTGATATTTGTAGGCTTTAAATCTGCAAATTAATTTAATTTATTTAGATTAATTAATTTAATTTAGATTCATGATTTTTTTACTAAATAAACTAAATTAAACTAACTAAATTACTACCTAACTAAATTAAACTAACTAAACTAACTAAATTACTAAGTTACTTACCTCTTTGCAGTCTTGCTCCTTGCTCCTCGTTTCTCCTCGCTCCTTTGCTCTTGTTCTCCAAGAAACTCAACTCATTCAAGTGATAATGAAATTTTTTTAGCCCCATTGGGTTTTTAAAACAATTTCTTTTTTTTAAATTGGATTTTTTTTCCGCCAGATCGCTCCTAGCGCCGCCCGAAACGCTCCAAGAGCGAAAATTTAAAGCCCGAGAGCGATCGCTCCCTGATCGCTCCCGGGCTGTAATTTTCGCTCCGGGAGTGACAGCGCTCCCGAAAATGATAGGGAGCGGAATTTTTTTTATCGGGAGCACACTCTCGACCCGCTCCCGAGCTGCTCCTGCTCGGAACACGGATTGGGAGCGGGTCCGAAGGGGGGGAGGCGCTCCCCCGCAACATAGATCTATACAGAGACTGCCCAACAAACAGAATGGAAAGAAACGTCAAAATCACCACAGATTAAAATCCCGAGGATTTCACCAAGGTCGGGGGCAAAGGGAAAGGCAAGAAGCCGCAACAAACGAAGATTGATGAGGACAGACAACCAAGCCAAAATGGTTTCAAGATCCCAGAAAAAGAAGTTGGAAACAAAGGTACAAACCAGGAAGCGAAGATCATTCCCACTGATAAGGAAATAGATGCAAGCATGGAAGATATGACAGAGAACAGCCAGCAAAAGGAGGATCTACCAAGCAGTATGTAGATAAGTAGGGACCATGAGATGACCCCAAGTGAGTCTGGAATAGAGGACCATGAACTGCAGGAGATTCTAGACAGGGAGAATTTAGATCTAGAGAAGTTTCTGGAACAAGGTATCACCAAAGGAGTGGATTCCTACCAAAGGAGGAATTTGATAGGGTTCAACAGCTTTTCCTCTGGAGATCACAATCGAAGGGCTCTAGAGTCAAAAGAAATCATGAAAGCCAGGAGCATAAGGGGGTCAAAACAATGGAGGACTCGCAGATACAATCTCCCAAGAACCCAAGTAGGAAGAGAGGAAGAAAAAGACAGAATAAGCTACTGAATGAATGTGGGAAACTCATGATTAACTCAGGTAAGATGAGACATCTCACTAGTTATTCCTTTACAAATCTTTCTTAATGAAGCTTACAACCTGGAACATTAGAGGTATAGGAAGTAGAAGGAAACAAAGAAATCTCAGCAGTAGAATAAAAGAAGAAAAACCAGATATGGTTTTTAGTCAAGAAACAAAATGTTCAATGGACAAGATCAGAGAAATACATAACAAATGGTTATCAAGCACGAGTATCTAGAGGTCAAAGCAAACAACTTGGCGGGGGGGGATTCTTACGCTATGGGATCCCCAGAAATTTGGAATCCTGGATGCTGAAGCGTCCAGGAACTATCTTTCATTGGTGTGTCAACCTATAGGGAATCAGGAGAGTTACATGATCACAAACGTCTATGGGGCTCAAAAGCAAGAAGACAAGCTCAAGCTTCTCACCTCCCTTGAGAGCTAAGAGCGAGACACCCTGATGTGCCCTGGATTGTTGCAGGATATTTCAATATGATCAGATCTCTCACAGAGAAAAAAGGGGGTATCAAACAACTAGGCAGAGACTCCATTGCCTTCCAAATCTTCATAATGAACATGAGTTTAGTGGACACTGAAGCTTTAAATGGCACCTTCACATGGAACAACAAGAGGGGAGGGGCTTCTCAAGTCGCCTCTAAGCTAGATAGATTTCTCATCTCAGAGGACCTCTTTCTGTCAGGCCCCGCCATGTCAGCCTCTATCCTTCCCTTTGGAGGCTCGGACCATTGGCCTGTACAGCTTGAGGCCACTTTTATGGGCACACCTAGAAACAGACCTTTCAGGTTCGAAAATGCATGGCTCTCTCACCCTGAATTCACCAGCAATATTGACACATGGTGGAGAGAGGATCTGAATATTCAAGGTACTAAAATGTTCTTGCTCCAGCAGAAACTTAAACACATCAAATCCAGGCTTAAAGATTGGAACAAAAAGGAGTTTGGTAATATTTTCAAAGCCAAAAAAGATGTTGAGCAAAAACTCCAAGAGATCAATCAGATTATCATCACAGATGGTTTCACTGAGGAGCGGAAAAATATAGCTGATTCTATGTAGAAAGAATGGGAAGATAGATACATGCAAGAGGAGATTTTCTGGAGACAGAAATCGAGGGTGTAGTGGATTAGAGAGGGAGAAAGAAACACGAAGTTATTTCATAAATCTACCATAGAACACAGGGCACACAACAAAATCACAAAACTCAAGGATTCTCAAGGGATAGAGCTCGTCTCTCACAAAGAAATGGAATTTGTCCTTGTTCAACACTTCCCCAACATAGCAGAGGAGCCTCTGGTCAATAGATCTAGGTTCCTCAGTGATTTCACAAAGTACATCCCTCAGCGGGTCACCAAAGAAGACAACCACAATCTCAACAGGCCAGTGTTGGAAGAGGAGGTCAGTGATATTATCAATGAAATGCAAAATGGCAAAGCTCCAATCCTGGATGGGTTCAATGTGGACTTGTTCAAAGCTTGCTGGAGAACAGTCAAACAAGATATCCTTGAGGTGGTGGAAGACTCAAGAAGATCCAAATCGGTTCTGAAGGCTCTTAATGCCTCCTTCATAGCTTTGATCCCAAAACAGGAAAAAGCCATGACTCCGGTTGGTTTCAGACCCATAGCTCTATGTAATGTGGTGTATAAGATTATTTCCAAAGTTATCGCCAACAAACTCAAGCCCCTTCTTCCAACTTTCGTCTCAAAGGAGCAAACTGGCTATGTGGAGGGAAGACAAATTCTCAATAACATCATCCAAGCTCATGAGGTTGTTCACTCTCTCAAAAGCAATAAACAAGTTGGGATGATCATTCAGCGGGACCTAGCGAAAGCTTATGATAAGCTAAGTTGGTCTTATATAAGGGCAGTACTAAGAGCTTATGGCTTCGACCACAATTGGATAAGATGGGTTATGGCACTAGTATCCATACCCAGTTTTTCCATCTTGCTTAATGGCACTCCTTCAAGAACCTTCATGCCCTCTAGAGGTCTTAGACAAGGGGGTTCACTCTCTCCCTTTCTCTTTGTTCTCATGATGGAAGGCTAGGCAAAACGATCAAAAGAGAAAATGCTGAAGGAAGAATCCAGGGTCTCGAACTTACCCTGGATGGAGCGGCTAATACTCACCAACAATTTGTGGATGACATGATGCTGCAGGGTATACCCACAATGAGGGAAACTAGAGCGATCAAATAAATCTTAAACGACTTTGCTATGGCAGCTGGCACAGAGGTAAGCCTCAACAAATCAAAAGTTTTCTTCTTTAACACTGACATTGCTATTCAGAGGAACATCACCAGAATTGTTGGGTTTCAAAGGGACCAGTTACCTTCCAAGTACCTGGGAATGCCTCTTACAGACAAACCTCTAAGCAAGGGAGTGTGGGAGCCGATAATGAATAAGCTTCAGGACAAGATCCGGAAATGGACATGTAGGGCTTAAAATTTGGCGAGACGCAATGTGCTCACATAGGTTGTCTTACAGGCTATTCCCTTTTTCATGTTCTCAGCTCTTCCGGCTCCTAAAGGAGTTCTGCAATAGATCAGAAGCATCCAAAGGGATTTTCTATGGGGCAGAGGGGAAGAGAAAAAGAAATGGGCTTTAGTAGCTTGGGACAAGATTTGCAACCCAAGTCCCATGGTGGTTTGGGGCTTCATGACCCTGAAACCCTTAGCATAGTTTCGGGAGCTAAACTTTGGTGGAGGTGGCTCAAGGAATTAGCAACCCCTTGGGTCAAGCCCTGGAAACAAAAATATGCAAAAAATTGGCAGGAGAGGGATCACATACGAATGTCAGGGTGCATTAAGGGCTCCCACATTTGGAATCTTGCTTGGGAGAATAGAGGTATTGTCCAACAACATAGTTTCTGGGAGATATGAGCTGGGAACCTGGCACCATTTTGGGAGGATAACTGGCAACAGAAACCCATTTTGTTTAAGGACGAATTAGCCGCTCTCAAAAATGATACTGACAACAAAGGTTTACTTATGGTAAGTGACTTTTAGGATCAGGTAAGGAACAATGGTAAATGGAGAATTTGGAAGGATTTAGGCCACAATGAAGATAGTCCTTTGAAGGCCCAGGCAGATTCTCTTGCCCGAGATTTGGAGCAAAGGAAGATTTTGGTGTCCTTGTCTGACCAACTAAGATGGGGAAGGAACACCGAAGGAAACTTTAACCTCAAAGAAGCTAAAAGAATAGTCATAGGGTTTAACGACCAAAACCCTGATCAGGTATGGAAGAACCTTTGGCAGAACCCTCACTGGATGAAAATAAAGTTTTTCATTTGGCTTGTTCAACAAAAGAAAATACTAACTTGGGAGAATCTACTAAAAAGGGGTTTTGTCGGCCCATCCAAATTCCCTCTATGTGGCTTACAAGAGGAGACAATGAATGACCTACTCAACCTCTGCCCTTTCACCTCCACCGTGTGGGATTGGGTGGCCTCAATCTTCAGGCATACTGATTGGGACAAACTCAGCATCACCAACACTTTAAAGAATTAGAGGAAAAACTTCTCAGGCAATGAAATCGTCAATAAATCTTAGACTCTGGTTCCAGGAATTGTCGTCTAGGATGTTTGGAAAGAACGCAATGGCAGGATTTTCAAGAGCAAGACAAACACGCCCCAGCACATAATTGCACAAATTCTACGACAGCTCAAAGACACAGTCAGAGGCTTGTTGTGGAAACTTTCAGAGAATCCTCCTCTTCCTCAAGAAGCCTGTATACTACTGCAGTTGAGTCTACAATCAATAGTCCCACAGGACATAAACAAGGGTGTGAGCCAAACAAATGCAAGTATGGATATTTGGAAACCTCCTCCACATGGCTTCTTAAAAGTCAATATAGATGGAGCGTCCAAGGGAAACCCAGGGTTAGCTGGTTTTGGGGGTGTTACAAGAGATGAGCAGGGACGCATAAAAGAGATCATTTATAGTCACTTGGGGAAGGCAACTAACAACATGGCGGAACTCATGGCCTTGGAGCAATTCCTGGGAATCCTAGTGGATTCAAATTCACACAATGTCATCATTGAAGCAAATTCGGAATTGATTATTAAAGCGGCCAAGAAAATGTGCAATGGAATGGCACCAGAAAAAGTGTCGAAACATTGGAGGCTATCACAAGTCTTTCACCGTATTCACACCCACCTGCAAACCTTAAGAACCATCAACTTTGTCCATGTGAAAAAAAAGCAAATACGTTGGCTGATCGTCTGGCAAATGAAGGAGTGATAAGTAAGGGTAGTGGTACTCGACACATTTGGGAGTCTATACCCCCAGGAAAACTGTGTGATGATTGTCTCTATCAAGCTGCCAAAGATATGAAACACTTCCAGACCTTCAACAGAGAGAAGGAGGAAGATTAGCAAAAGGCGGGAAGAGAGGAGGTCCTTGAGCTGCGGTCTCTCCCAATCGTTAAAACTCAAGGAAAAGAAGATCGATGAAGTGAAGCAGTATAGAGTTCCTAGTGGAACAAAGGTCGTGGGTTCTGGATGAGCTGCTTCAGGAGGGTTTCAAAAATGAATAGCAGATTTCAATCTAAGCACAGGTGGATCAGGAACAAAGGAAATTTTCTGGAACAACGGATCGACAGGATGGACCAACGGTGCTCAGGAGAACTGTGGGAGTAAAACTCTGCTTAACTTGTTCGTCAGTTGAATGGCCGCAATCTATAGGTTCTTTTGGCCTCAGTCACTCAACGGATTTCGGGCCAGAAAGAGATCGACTGTTATCCACTTGGATGGACCCGAAATCCTATAGATTGAGGAGCTCTAATCTTTTTCGGATCCAGAATTTTGCTATCCATCGTGCTAGTATTTGGGCCGAAATCATGGCTGACCGTTGGATTAAACAGGCTTTGATCGTTCGTGCTAGTTCTCGGAGAAACTCTCTGGGTCGGAGGATTTGTTGACCGTCGGATGGGAAGTTTGTTTCGACGGTGGGGTTTGTGAGTTCAGGATGGGCTAGGGGAAGAGGACCAGAGAATACTCTAGTGCAATTTAATATTTTTGAAGTCCGGAGGTTTCGTTGGACGATGCTTAACCTGTTCGCCAGTTGAATGGACACAGTCCGTAGGTTCTTTGGCCTCAGTCATCCAACGGATTTCGAGCCAGAAAAAGCTCGACCTTTAACAACTTGGACGGACCCGAAATACCATACATTGAGATGCTCTAATCCTTTACAGCTCCAAATTTGTGTTATTCATCGTGCTCGTGTTCGGGCCGAAATCATGGTGGACCATTGGATTAAATAGATTTTGATCAACGTTCTCCGTGCAGCTCTTATGCTCGTTGGATTTGTGAACCGTCATATGGGAAGTTCGTTTCGATGGTGGGGATAGCGCATTCAAGTTCGGGCTTGGGGAGCAGAGCGGAGAAGAATGTTTGGCGCGATTTTGGTATTTTTTGAAGTCCGATGGTCTTTGCAGTTTGTTTGAGAAACTGGTGAAAAGAAAGGAACTTGTATTTCGACTGTTTGGGTTCCTTATTCTTTTGCTGAAGAGTTGATGTAAACCCGCGAGATATTGTAACCTCATGAGATAATGTTTGGATCTTGGGTTTGGTTAACCCTGTTAATGGTAAACCAGCAACGGGCCTATCTTGTGATGGTAAACCAGCAATTGGCTTATCTTTGCACTGGTAAAGACGTGTATCATATGTATTACACTTTTACGGTTAATAGAAGGTTCCACTCTTACTTGACCAAAAAAAAGAAAGGGGATACAAAAAGAAGGATATATATATATGTGAAAAAAAAAAGAAATAAAAAAATATATGAAAAAATGAAAATAGCCCCAGTAAGTGAGCAAGTTCAAATACCACTTCATTTCAAAAAATAAAAATATGATGAGAAAAAGCTTTAGAAAAATCAAAAAAATAATGTGCAGCTAGTTTAAATGTCACATTACATTCAAATAAATATGTTTAATTATTTAATCGCACCATTTAAGCGCGATTAGATTAGTTGAATAAAATGTGTTTAGTTAAATAAGTAAATTAATATGATCGCATAGTGAAAGCGCAATTAGATTAGCTTTAATAAAGTTATTTAAATTAGTTAATCGCATTGTATAAATCACGATTAGTAGTGTTAATAAAGCTATTTTGATACGACACATTTGTCGCTTGTAATAAGTGTCGAGCAACAATGAAGCGTCGTGATCTCACCCGCCCAGGGCAACAACAAGTGATGACTTCGGACCCCCTCGCCCCCCCCCCCGGGGCCCTCCGAAAGTTAACCAAAGGGGGTGGTCCGAAAAGTTGTTTCCCTGCATACCGTTTGTGCAACGTGTCACCCCCAGGCCGACTTCGAAACCCCTCCCCCCACCTGAAACAACTTACCACCCACCCCCCCTTTGAAATTCACCTTTTCCACCTCCCGCCTAAAATCACTGTTGACCCTGCGCTCCCTCGCTCCACTCAGCTCCCTTCGCTATCACATCCCTTCCTGCGCCACTTCAACTCACTCCCGCCACATGGCACGTCTCTGCACTCGTCTTGTAACTGTTTCAACCCAAATTAACAAACCCGCTATGTTAAATGGATAATCCTTCAACAGTAAGCGAGTTTGTTTATAAATAAAGCCCAAAACCGTTTGGTTGGCCCTTCCCTTTACTCTTCCAATACATTGAAAGACAGAGCCTATTATAAGACCAGTTAGCAAACCAAACTGCCACCGCAACCTGTCAGCAAGCAAACTGCCACTGTAACCAGTGTTCAGCCACACAATTCCCAGGTAACTTCAACTTTCCAGTTCGTTTCTTTCCAGCATGGCTCCTAAAGGTAAATCTAAATCTACTAAAGAAAACCTCCTTCTGCTCCCTATAATTGGCTTGGACCACCAACCCCTAGTAGATCAAGAATATAAAATTATTGAAACCAGTTGTGAGTTCGACATTTACGAAGTCCACAACTGGTTAAGACAAAGTTTATTGATCTCAATGATGAATTGGGTTTGTGGGACTCCTTGCTACCCAAATTCATTTTTACTCATACCCACCATTTCCCTTAATTCATTTCATGGTGCCACTTCCAGTACATTTCAAGTCTGTTAAAATTGGCAACTAAGGCCAAACTCCATGTGGGTCATCTTATTTATGGCCGTTGATATTTTCCTTGATTCCTCTAACGATCATCCGATTCCGACAAGTATTTATGGAGATATGAATTTATTTGTATTTACTTGACAAATTGTCAAGGTCGGCCAACAGCTAAATATGTGGCACACATGTCCAACATATCATATAAATACAAGTGAGGTTGAGTCATTATTCATCATCTCATCTCACTCATTCTTCTCTCTCCTTACCATTGGGTTTATACACAAGGAAGAGAAGCTCACACGTGGGAACGAGGATGTTGAAAGGCAAAGGAGGACGCAGAAAGACGCAGTTTGGAGGAATCAGTAGCTGCAGTTCATCTCTTTGACCAGCGTTGACCAATGTGGGCAATTCAGGGCTGCGGTTTTGGTGTGGCTGCCTCTCCTAGCAGGCTGCAAATTCTGGCACAAAAATCGAGGCATTCTGACATCCGGTTTGACCAGGGTTGACTGCCCTAGTTTGGGGCAGCACGTTGATTACAGTTGACTGTTGTTTGACTGTGTTTTTGGGGTTGTTTGAGGGCTACTTCTTCTTGTTGTTGAAGGACTAGACTGCCAGGAAATTGACCAAACATATTGAAGGTCAATTTCACCTTGTTTGACCATATTCGACTTTGCTGGTTAGGGGTTACTGTTGCTGTCCTAAAATTACAGATTTATGAATTTGTAATATTTCTTTCTGCTGAACTATTAAAGATTAAAGAATAATTGATCAAAGGGTTTCCCCGCATTGGGGTTTGTCCCTGGCTAGCCCCCACATCTGGTGTCTCTTGTCTTGGCTTGTTTTATGTTGATCTATTAATGTTCTATCTGCACTTTACTTTATGTTTATGTGATTTCTAAACAGTGGCTAATAAGAAGAATTGAAGTAAACTGCTCTAAGCATAGAACATACCATAAATTAACATGGTATCAAAGCTGAGGTGAAGACAAAGCCCAAGCAAGAGCAAGAGCAAGAGCAATCACCGAAGGTTGTTGAAGAAATTTTAAGGACTTCATGGGGTCCTCATAAGAGCAAGAGCAAGAGCAATCACCGAAGGCTGTTGAAGAAATCTCAAGGACTTCATGGGGTCCTCATCACACTTCCCCGCTGAAGACAAGCTCCGTGAGAAGTCTAACTATCACGGAAGGAAGATGTCTCTCGATCTGACATTAGAAGAGCAAGAAGTGTTGGACCATGTGAGAGGCAGAATCGTTGAGCCTCCATCAAATGCATCTGCTGCTGCTAGGAACAAGTGGACCAAGGGAGAAGTCAAAGCAAAGAAGATCATCCGGGACTCTATCGAAAAGCGCCTGGTGGTCTATGTTTCCGAGCTGACCACCTCTACGATAGACTGGTGAGTTTATTTAAAGTTAATGATGCAAATTAAGTTTTGTTCCTTAAGAATAAGCTGAAGAAAATTAAGGGCAAAGATGAGAGTATGCAAGCATACTTCTTAAGGATCACTGAGATCAAGAATGATCTCCTATCAATTGGTGAAGTCATTCTTGACAGGGAACTGACCATCAGAACTCTTGGAGGGCTCCCATATGAATGGTATATATTCAAAACCACTCTTCTCAACAATAATGTAATTTCTGGATTTGAGGAATTGATGGCAAGATGCATTCAAGAAGAGACAAGGATGGAAGAACAGGAAATGCCTGCACTTAGAGGCAATCCCTCTGCCTTCTCCTCTCATGCTAAAAGGAGAAACAATTCCTGGGCTAAATCTAAAGGAAAGGCCGGAAAGAAGGGTGGAAGAAAAGGAAGATGTTACAATTGCAACAAAATGGGCCACTATGCAAGGGAGTGCCCTGATAGAAAGGACTCACATCATGAGGATGATCAAAATCACTCCCGAGGCAACCAAAGGAATGGTAGGTTCAATAACAAAGGAAAGAGGAATGTCTGAAATCAAGGAAGTGGTCAACCCTCCAAGAAGGCAAGAAACTCCAGGTATGAATCTAATGTTGTTAACAATTAGCAAGATGAATATTATCTACCAGCAGCTCTCTCTACTACTGCTCCCTCGGACTCGCTTGGAAATTGGCTTATTGATAGTGGTGCTTCAAGGCACTTCATTGGTTACAAAGAATCTCTCTCTAATCTGATAGAGGAGACCAACCTGGAAATTGTTCTTGGGGACAACTCCAAATATCCCGTGAAAGGTGTAGGGAATGTCACTCTTCAATTGAATCAGGGTAATACAATTCACTTGCAAGAAGTCCTATATGTACTTGATCTCAAAAAGAACCTGGTGTCGAATACAAAGGCTACAAGGTGGCCTTCATCGATGGCAAGTACGTGTATGGAAAAAGAATTTTAAAGATGCTTTCACTCTTGGGTTTCGAGTTGATTCATTATATCAGGTCGGAGGAAGTCCGTTGGGTGTCATGTCTTGTGACACATCTCTTCAGTCCAAACTATGGCATCGGAGGTTTGCTCACCTTCATTATAAAGCTCTACCCGATGTGAGACAAATGGTGACAAGGATGCCCGAGTTCAAAGTAGAGCAAGAAGGTGTATGTCCGGGATGTGCCGAAGGAAAGCTCAAAAGGGGACCATTCCCCTCAAGCCATAGCAAGACCTCCGATATATTGCAGTTGGTTCACTCGGACATATCTAGTATGATGCCTGTGAACTCCTTGGGAGGATATTTATATTACCTCACTTTTAGAGATGATTATTCTCGCAAGACTTGGATATACTTCTTGAAAAAGAAGGATGAAGTGTTCTCCTAGTTTCGTCACTTCAAAGCCTTGATCGAGAATCAAACTTGCAAAGAGGCTAGCATTAAGAGGGAGACTACAACACCATATACTCCTGAGCAGAAGGGTGTGGCGGAAAGGAAGAATCATACAATTGTGGAAGTTGTCTGTGCTATGCTCCATGATCAAAGGCTTCCGAAGTTTCTATGGGCCGAAGTTGCGAATACTGCTATATATGTGCAAAACCGATGCCCTCATCAAGCATTGGGTTCCAAGACTCCCGAAGAAATGTTCACTGGTAAGAAATCTAACGTATCTCATTTTAGAATTTTTGGAAGTCCTATATATTTTCATGTGCCGAAAGAGAAAAGGAATAAATTAGGTGCATCTGGAAAGAAAGGAATCTTTGTGGCCTAGAGCAAAAATACTAAGGGCTATAGAATCTATGTGGCTGGTCAAAGGGAAGTCGAGATTAGCCATGATGTCACCTTTGACGAAGATATGGCTCTTAGCAAAGTTGATAATCGTCCTACTCTGAGGGAATCTAAAGAAGTTGACACCAAGAAATCAGAAGAAAAGGAAGATGAGACAATGCCTGATGTGGAAGAACCTATGGATCCTATTGATCCCCCTCCGCAAGAGCCTTCCTCTTCCAGGAAGAGGCCTTCATGGCTTAGGGGGACACTCGATGATGCCAAAGGATACTTGACCATCATGAGCACGATCATGAGCACGATCATCCAAAATGAGCCTTCATCATTTGCAGAAGCTGTCAAGCATCAAGTATGGAAGGATTCTATGAATGAGGAATATGAGTCCATCATGAAAAACGATGTCTGGGATGTGGTCCCCAAACCCCAGGACAAAGCAGTTGTCACTTCGAAATGGATTTACAAGATAAAACATGGAGTTGATGGAAGTGTTGAAAAGTATAAGGCTCGTTTTGTCGCTTGTGGCTTCTCTCAGAAGGAAGGCATATACTATGACGAGATATTTGCACCATTGCCCGATACACTACCATCTACTCGATCATAGCCCTTGCTGCTTCGCAAGGATGGAACCTACATCAGATGGATGTCAGGACCACATTCTTGCATGGTTCGATCAAAGAGGAAGTTTATGTGGAACAACCCGAAGGATTTGAGATTCATGATCAGGAATCTCATATGTGCAGGTTGAAGAAAGTCCTCTATGGACTGAAGCAAGCACCCCGAGCGTGGTATGAGAGGATCGATAGCTACTTGATGAAGCTGGGATTCACTAGGAGTGAAGTTGACCCTAACCTTTACTTTAAGGTTGAAGATGACAAACCTCTCATACTGGTGTTGAACGTTGACAACCTCTTTCTGATAGGCGCAGACCCTCTCATTCACAAATGTAAGAGGGAGTTGGCTTCTGAGTTTGAGATGAAGGACCTAGCACTGATGCACTATTTCTTAGGACTGGAAGTCTGGCAGAAGCCAGGGGAGATTATCCTATCTCAAGGAAAATATGTGGTGAAGATATTGGAGAGATTCGGTATGGTGGACTGCAAGCCCGTGACTACCCCAATGGACCTTGACTTCAAGAAGTTAAGCAGTAGTGCTGCCGGACCTGTTTTACAAAACGCTGCCAAGTATTGTCAACTCATCGGAGCATTAATGTTCTTGGTGAACTCCCGTCCGGATATATGTTTTGTTGTCAACATATGGTTGAGCCTTACCACACAGATTAGATTGGTGCCAAGAATCTTTTGAGATACCTTCGTGGCACAATCACTCATGGGTTGAGATACACTACCGAAGATGTGAGATTACATGGATATACCGATGTTGATTGGGCAGGCAGTGTGGTGGACCAAAAGAGCACTTCCAATTGTTGTTTCTCTTTGGGATCTGCCTCGATATCCTGGATGAGTAGGAAGCAGAAGTCGGTGGCTTTAAGCACCGTTGAGGCAAAGTACATTGTTGTGAGTATGGCCTCTTGTGAGGCAGTCTGGTTGCGGAAGCTCTTCAATGAGCTGTTTTGATTTACATTGGGTACTACCGTGATCCTGTGTGACAACCAGAGAGGGATTCGTTTATCAGAGAATCCCGTATTTCATGATCGCTCCAAGCATATCGATATCAGGTACCACTATATCTGGGATATGGTGCAACAGGGAGCAATAAGGCTCTGACATATCGGTACAGATGAGCAGGTCACTGACATTTTGACAAAACCCCCGAGAAAGGTCAAATTCTTGACTTTCTGAGAACGACTTGGTGTCTTTGAGAGACCCTCTTATGAGGCTCGTGTACGATGCATACATTGAGCTCTGGGAGCTCCGGGGGGCTTTGAGTACTTCTTGGAGCGACATGCAACCACAAAGCGACTCACCCTCCCCTAGTGGTGCGCTATATACAAGGTGAAAGGTTCAACATTCCCCTGTGATACCCCATGGCGACTTTAGGATAGGATGATTAGCTCTCCTATCGAGGCATCCTACCCATGCAGTCTGGGACTCATAGGAAGTACCTTTCATCTGGTCAATGAGTAGGGAAATGGGGTTAGGGACCATTAGTAGTACTATCGATGGATGCATCGTTGTATCTACCGTACTCCCTATGCTAAGATGACCTCCATTGATCTGGGATTAATGATACTGATCTGGGATCAGTGAGAGTGGTATGACACACTCTCTGAGATTGACTTCGGGTCAGTGGAGGATGGTATGATACATCCTTGATCATTTCTTCTTCTTCATAGTTCAACAGAGCAGAGTAGAGTCGAGAAGTGCAGGGCAGTGCATTTGATGGTTGAGATAGTACCGACAGTCAAACGGATTAGTAGATGGAGTTCTCCCTAGTTGAGAGGGAGTGTTAAAATTGGCAACTAGGGCCAAACTCCATGTGGGTCATCTTATTTATGGCAACTGATATTTTTCCTTGATTCCTCTCATCGAGAGGTGTAGGATTGATCTAACAATCATCTAATTTCGACAAGTATTTATGGAGATATGAATTTATTTGTATTTACTTGACAAATTATCAAGGTCGACTAGCAGCTAAATGTGTGGCACACATGTCTAGCATATCATATAAACACAAGTGAGGTTGAGTCATTATTCATCATCTCATCTCACTCGTTCTTATCTCTCCTTAGCATTGGGTTTATACACAAGGAAGAGAAGCTCACACGTGGGAAGAAGGAGGACGCTGAAAAGCAAAGAAGGAGGACGTAGAAAGACGCAGTTTGGAGGACGCAGAAAGACGCAAGTCATCTCTTTGACTAGTGTTGACCAGCGTGGGAAATTCAGGGCTATGGTTTTGGTGTGGCTGCCTCTCCTAGGCAGGCCGCAAATTCTGGCACAAAAACCGAGATATTCTGACCTCTGGTTTGACCAGGGTTAACTACCCTAGTTTGGGGCAGCAGGGTGATTACAGTTGACTGTTGTTTGACTGTGTTTTTGGGGCTGTTTGAGGGCTGCTTCTTGTTGTTGTTGAAGGACTAGAAGACCGGGAAATTGACCAAACATATTGAAGGTCAATTTCACCTTGTTTGACCAGATTTGACTTTGCTGGTTAGGGTTTACGGTTGTTGTCATAAAATTACAGATTTATGAATTTTTATTATTTCTCTTTGTTGAACTATTGAAGATTAAAGAAGAATTGATCAAAGGATTTCCTCGCGTTGGGGTTTGTCCCTGGCTAACCGCCACATCTGGTGTCTCTCGTCTTGGCTTGTTTTCTGTCGATCTATTAATGTTCTATCTGCACTTTACTTTATGTTTATGTGATTGCTAAATAGTGGCTAATAAGAAGAATTGAAGTGCAGTGTCCTAAGCATAGAACATGCCATAAATTAACATGATTGCTGACCCCGCGCTAAAATGACCATTGACACCGCGGTCCCTCGCTCCACTCTGCTCCCTCCGCTGTCACATCCCTTCCCGTTCCACTTCAACTCACTCTCGTCACATTGCACGTCTCTACACTCGTCATGTAATTGTTTCAACCCAAATTAACAGACCTGCTATGTTAAATGGATAATCCTTGAACGGTAAGCGAGTTTTTTTATAAATAAAGCCCAAAACCGTTATGTTGGCCCTTCCCTTTACTATTCCAATGCATTGAAAGACAGAACATGCTATAGTGGCCAGTCAACAAACCAGACTGCCACGACAACCTGTCAGCAAGCAAACTGCCACTGTAACCAGTGTTCATCCACACAATTCCCAAGTAACTTCAATTTTCCAGTTCGTTTCTTTCCAGCATGGCTCCTAAAGGTAAATCTAAATCTACTAAATAAAACCCCCTTTTGCCCACTGTAATTGACTTGGACCACTAGCCCCTAGTAGATCAAGAATATAAAATTATTGAAACCAGTTGTGTGTTCGACATCTACGAAGTCCACAACTAGTTAAGACAAAAGTTTATTGATCTCAGTGATGAATTGTGTTTGTGGGACTCCTTCCTACCCCAATTGATTTTTACTCCTACCCACCATTTCCCTGAATTCATTTCATGGCACCACTTCCGGTACAATCCCAGTCAGAGGGCAATTGTAGCCCAAAATAATGATATCCTTTTCACAATCACCTTTGATTCCATTTCCCAAATGCTACAAATTCAGAATTCTACCTCTCTGAAACCTTTTTCAGTAGATTCCCTTGTGGAACTCTACAAGAACCTCACTTTCCCTCACAAAGCAAAGATCTTTGAAACATTTCTCCCTGAGGATGCCCAATTGCCTAAGAAAAATCGCCCTTATTCATCCTCCATGTTCCCTAAAATGACAAAGCAGATTATCTCCATACTTTCTTGCTCACTGGGATATCAATCCGATCAGTGGGTTGATGAGGTCATCATAGGATTTTTATCAGTCTTTTCAATAGGGGAAAAGCCCTCAATCATCTTCAACTACAGTGAATTCCTAGCAAATGTTATCCATGAACAGTTCCTAAAGTTTTCTACAGAAGGGGTTTTTAAGTATGCTTCAGTTTTTGTTCCATTAGGCAGACAGAACTCAATTTCCATTACAAAGACTGGATGAACAAGGGAATGCCTAGTCTGTGATTCATTGGACTTCCTTGGTAAGGAAGGATACCAATGAATTCACCTTCGGTGATTATGTGGATCAGTTCTTGTATACAATTGCTTGCCTATTGAATAGTGATGTTGAACCAATGATAGGACCCGAGATAAAAAGATTTCTACACCTCAATGAGCAAACCAAGACAAGGGACTAGTACCTGTACCAAAATTACACTGAGATCAGAGTGTATGGGTGTGAACTGCCTCCATACAGGTTTCCCAAATTTGTTCCTATGATAATTTTTTCACTAGAATGTATTAGACAAATGATTAATATGGATGAGCCACACTTTGTGGCAGCCAACAAGAAATCTCAATTCAAGATCAAAACACAGGTTGGGCCTTTTATTTGCAATACCAAGACATCAGCCAAAGAAGCAGATCTTCTACTCAAGTAGATGAATTTTAAACTCAGCGTTCCCTGGTCATATGACCCTTTCGGAATAATTTCAAAACTGAGAGTAGAATAGAAGACTACTCCCTACACTCATACTCCCAGGGCAGAAATAGAAAAATTTATGAATCAGGACCAATGGCAGGAAAATACTTTGCAGGAGGCAGAAGAACAGGTACTCTCTACAACGACATCACAGACTCCAACACCTCAGGAGAAACAACAAAAAAGACCAAGGGAGGATGTTCCCCCTTCAGTTACAGAAATCCTGGGAAAGGAGTTCAAAATTTACAAGAAGAGACAAAAAGTCAATCCTGCAGGAGAATTTTTGGAGGAAAATGTACAGTCCACCATTGGTTTGACAGGTCCCTATACTTCTGCTGGGAAGGAAGACATTTTCATAGGATCTCCATCATCTTCAGCCTCTCAAGAGCCACTGGACACATATCAATCAAGAGAATTGGTTCATGACCAAGCTAAACCAAGTATATTTGCCAAGTATAAGGAAATTAAGAAGAAAAATGAGATTCTAAAAGCTACTACATGTTGAAGAAATTGTAACTAGGTTTGGTCTTCATAAGTGACATGATCTTTGTATTTGATGTAATAAAAATAAATAAATTATTTTTGTAATCTTGCTACATGAGCTTCATGAGCAAGAAATGTCTCTAGGTAAAAGACTTCTTCTTGATGTCTTTAGGATTTATTTAAATGTCAAAGAGTCATGTCATGTGTATAGAAACTCTTCATGATTTCATGTAAATATGTACAAGTCTTCAAAGTTGTATAACAACCCTCCAAGACCAAGATCAATGCCTCAAAGCAAGCCTATCAAAGTCTACAAGCAAAATGATAAGGAGATTGTCATGTCGGCTCCAAATAAATGAATTAAATAAATACATGTCATGTCGGCTTGAAGCAATAGTCACGTCAGTTCATGGATCACGTCAGCTCATATATGGAAGCCTCACCATTATAAATACCCATGAAGGGTCAGCGCAATTACACGAAGAGATAGAATTCGTATGCCTCCGAAATATCGCATGATAGAATTGTAGTTAAGGACGAGGTGATTGGGTGAAGAGACCGCAAACTAGGAGGAACATAACTTGCATTGTATCTCTATGTTTTTCGAGTGTCTAAGGAGCAGCAGATCCGCATTTCTCTGTGGATAGATCTAGGGTTCAGCTGCCTCCTCGGATGGGTATAAGGAGCAGCAAAACCTAGATCATCTTCCTCTCGGCATACCTGTGATGTCCTCGGATGGATAAGAGTAGATCAGGCAGCGTGTGATCTGGGCACTCAAGTGATGTGATGATTCTTGGCATAAGGACGTAGTCACTATGAATAGAATACCCTCGGCCTTCACACATACTATGATATACTTGTCGCAACCTCGACACAATGTATTGCAGGAGTTAGGGTTACATAAAGATGATCTATACTATCTCGATAAGTTTCTATGATGGCAGAAACCCTCGGTAGACCTATGAGAAGAGACATACAGTCTCATTGGTTACCACAACATTTGGATTGAATATGATGTAATCTTGACGTGCTACAAAGAGCAGTGATCATAGCAGCGATAGATATTGATCTAATAGATCAGTGATCTCAGTTTTGGTGTGGTAAAAAGGAGCAGCCTCGTCATGATGAGAAAGGAGCAGTGTCAAGGTCCTGGTGTCTCAACATGATATCATAAACTAGATGAAGGTTACAGCAGTAAAGAAGATCTTAATGAAGAAATCATGGTGCAGCAGTGACCTAGTTGTAGGAGCAGCAATATGATGATCTCAGCAGTGCTCGAGGAAAGGGATTGATGGCTTGGTCTTGGAAAGGCAAATCGTGTCAAGGGTCATGGTCTTGGTATTCGTCAATGGAATCTCTATAAGAAGAATTTTGCATGGGTTTTCCTCTCCAAGAGGGAGAGGTATTGCCCTGGCAAAAAGCCAAAAGATTTTTGTTCTTGTCTCTTTTTAGTTTTGATAGCAATTTGATGAAGCTAACATATACATGTTAATAATGAAGTAAACATCAAGCTAATATAAATTGTCTAAACACTTCACAATTTGTTATCATATAACGAAGAATCATCATAACTTTGCTTGCTGTAGATTCTTCAACACTACCTATTCTCAATTTTGGAAACAGACAACATCCTCACAGCATAGGCTTCTTTCTACCTTTGATACGGAGAAAGGAAAAATGTAGATAGCCTTCCTCCAGGCTGAGGTTCCTTTTCCCAAGACTCTAGATGATTACAAGAAATCTATCTTTTCTTTCAATGTTGATCAAATCCATCCCATTGATCAGATGGACTTACACAAACAAACAAGTGAGATGATGTATTCAACCTTGACAAACTCAGCAATGGCAGCTTCCAGGCTGCAAGCATCGGTCAACAACATTCAGTCCCAACTCAAACCAGAAAAGATATCTTCTTTATCTAAAGACACTAAGATTAAGTCTTTAGAGGATCTAGGAATCAAATTGGGATATGATCCCAATAATGTGAAAGCTGCAGAGGAGATTATTAGAAGAAAGAATGCTAACATTGCAGCACTAAAGAAGCAACTCAAGCTTCCATCCACTGAAGATCCTCAAACAAAGGAAGTTGGGAAGCTAGAGAAAGAGAAAGAAGGCATGTTTGAGATTATCATTGAACAAAATGAGCAGATTAAAGAGATGGAGACTGAGATGGAGAAATTGCTAAAGGAGAGAGAACAGTCAACACAGTTGGCAGTCATTCCTCTCACAGCAGTTCTGATTGTAGTTACATCGACAGCAGGAGCTTCCACTTCAACAACCATCACAGTAGAGTGACAGTCTACAGACTCATCAGGAAAACTAGTCAAAGCTATGGAGGACCTGTCTATCAGAGGCAGGAGATTGAAAAGTTGAAAGCTCGGCTAAACAATCTCCAAGAACAGAAATTAAAGATTGATAATGTGTTCATAGCATAGCTTCAAAAGACTCACAAGTTAACCCGAAAAATTGAAATGTTGGAAAATGAGTCTGACATGGCATAGACAATTGCACAGGGAAAGGAAAACATTTAGATAGAAATCAATGAAGCTATGACTGAAATCTGGCCTCCCATCGAAATAATTTTCGAGTGGGAGGAATTAGTGCAGAGATCCAAAGAAGTTATTAGAGAAATAAAAGAAAATTTGGGACAGAAGCCAGGTGAAGCCATTGCATTAATAAGGATTCTAAATTCAAAGACAAAGAAGGTATTAGAGGAATTTGAGATTGCAAACAGGATAGAAACAATCCTTGAAGTCAAAAGAGTCCTTACAAAAAGGAACTTGATGTTACAATTAGAGAACAAGTTCCATAACTTGGAGGCCAGCATTCAGAAGTTCCACAAAAAATTCAATGCACTGTATCAAAAGGGGCTGCCAGGTTTGAAAGGAATTGGAGATAAATTGATTCAGTTAGATGATTATCAGCAGAAATTATACTCCATAGCCAGAGATAAGTCAAAGTTTTCCACCATCAAAGGAACCATCACATGAAAAGTTTTCATGGAAGGTTTGAAATTCGATTTACTTATCAAACATGAGATAAAACATTTGTTTGTAATTAAGCCCACCTTCAAGAAATATACCAAGGTGGATGAAACCTACAGAAAGTTAATTAAATTCTCCACCCTAGATGAAGATAGATGGGATAAACTATGCCAACTACTTGTGTAAAATAGGTGTTCATCTTCAACAGCAAAGCAACATCTTTTTAGGCCAAGTCAGCTCCAGAATCCTCGAAGATAGTACCAGAGAGCTACAACAATTTTATTTTCCTATATTTTTGTACTATTTTTATAAACAGTTTTCTAGGATATTTGGCACAAAATCTTGATATTTTAAATCAAGATATTTTGATAAGTTTTGTATAAATACTTCATAATTCGAAGTACAAAGGGTTGGAAGTAGTACTGAGCTAAAGTGATCATTTCATTAATACTGAAGGTATTCATGTGTCAAGCAGATTGGTGATGTTTTTCCTCTTATGTACTTGTTATTTCTCTTTTTTTCCATATGTTTTTCCTATCTTTATTGTTTAAAGAAAATTAAAGGTTGAACTTGCTTAATTACACTTTGTTCTGGCTTGTAAACAATATCTGTGTTTTCAAACTGAGATTAAATATAGAATTCATTCTAAAGTGCTCTATGTGTAATTGAATCTCAATCTTTTCCTCCCTTTCATTCCACAAAAACTCCAAAGATCCAATAGCCTACCTACCTTGCCCTGTTACATCTGTTTTGGCATTCTTGTATCTGATTACCCTAAGACTATTTTACTCCATTGCCCAATGGCCTTTCCTTGCAGTTTCAACCAAAAATTTAAACAAACCAAACTCTGAACCTAATAACTAGCATAAAATCTCAAAACAACAAATTTAAATCCAATAGGGAGATCCCTCTCTGAGTTTAGAAGGGCTAGCTTCTAAGCTTACAAGTGGTTTTGTGGTTACCTCTAGGTTTCTCTCACAGCCTTGGGAAATTACGGAGTGATGACAGCCACCACCAAGATCCAGAAGAATGAACCTGAAGATCCAGAGTAGGGGGAACGCCTCTTCCACTCACTGATGTGGGTGAAGAGTTCCCCACTACAGTTCATTGTTGATAGTGGGAGCCAAAGGAACCTCATTTCAGCGAAGGTCGTGAAGCGGCTGGGCCTACTGACTATAGCACATCTGCAGTCGTACACCATTGGGTGGCTTCACCAAGGACAAAATCTCTACGTCGGCCAGCAGTGTTGCCTTCCCTACAGCCTCAAGCCCTTCACAGATGAGGTATTGTGTGATGTTTCCCCTCTTGAACTTTGTGATGTATTATTAGGACAACCATACTTGTGTAAGCGACATGTTGTATATGAGTCTAGACCTCACTCTATGATTATTACTTTGGGCAAAAAGTTGTACAGTATACCGGAGGTAGCCCCGCCTACCGCCATCTCTTTGATCACTGCAAAGCAATGCAGTAAGATCATTTCACAGACCAGGAAATTTGTTTTCCTCATGATTCGCCCTCGAGGCAAGAAGAAGATTATGGTTGCAGCTTCCATACAGGGCTCCTCCGCACAACAACAGCAGATGGACAAGGTCGTGGAGGAGTACATGGATATTTTATCCTCACCTACGAGGGTGCC
Organism: Pinus taeda; assembly: GCA_000404065.3. NCBI lineage: Eukaryota > Viridiplantae > Streptophyta > Pinopsida > Pinales > Pinaceae > Pinus > Pinus taeda. The sequence goes on from APFE031266044.1 coordinate 137,496, forward strand.
TCTGCAATGTCAGGTCATGCACTCCATCGATCTAACCTCGGATGCGCCGCTACCCAATGGACCGATCTATCAATGCTCTGTTCTAGAGAACGATAAGATCAAGAGGCAAATTCAAGAGTTGTTGCAGAAAGGACACATTAGGCCAAGCTCATCACCCTATGGGAACCTGATTGTATTGGTATAGAAGAAGGATGGGACCTGGAGACTCTGTATTGACTATCAGGCACTGAACAAGATCATTATATGGAATAAGTACCCAATCCCACGAATTGATGACCTTCTAGACCAGCTCAAGGGGACCAAACATTTCAGCAAGATTTATTTGAAGTCTGGTTATCACCAAGTTCCTATCAAACCCACGATGTGTGGAAGACTGCCTTCAAATCCAAGGAGGGCCTTTTCGAATGGTTGGTCATGCCTTTCGGGTTGGCGAATGCCCCCGCAACATTCATGAGATTGATAGACGACATCTTGCGACCCTTCACCAATGCATTCGTGGTGGTGTAGTTAGATGACATCTTGATCTTCAGCCAAAGTTGGGAAGAGCACCTCCACCATATTTGACAGGTCCTCCATGTGACAACACAAGTTGTGTGCCAGTTTGGAAAAATGCACTTTTGGCATGACCCAAGTTCAATATCTGGGGTACATCATTGACGAGCAGGGTGTGCATGTGGACCTAGCCAAGATACAAGTCATTCAAGATTAGCCAGCCCCAACCACTCTAACAAAGCTTCGCAACTTTCTAGGTCTTGCCAATTTCTAACGCAAGTTTGTGTTGGGGATCTCTCATATCACTTGGCCTTTAAGTCAAGTTACCAAGGGTGAAGCAAAAGCAAAGTTCTTTTGGTCTGAAACCTGAAGCATCGCATCTGCTCTGCACCAATGCTCACATTACCAAACCTGCAAAAGTCATTCGAGATTGAGACAGATGCCTCTAACTATGCTATTGGTGCAGTTCTTACTCAACAAGGGCATCCAGTGGCTTACCACAGTGAGACACTTTCAGACACAGTCGTAAAATATCCCACCTATGACAAAGAAACGTATTCTATTGCGCAGGCCTTCCGTCAATGGAAGCATTACATTCTGGGGAAGGAAATGGTCATCCACACAAACCACCGACCCCTACAGTTCATACAGACACAAGGGAAGTTACAGAACAATCGCCATCAGAAATGGTCCACATACTTGCAACAATTCCATTTGAACATTAAGTACAAGAAGGGCAACACCAATAATGTTGCAGACTACCTCAGTCGAACACCATTCATGGCGTTGATAACTGCTAGACTCTTATGGGCACAAGGCTTCGAGGTGGCCGCATCTTTACAAGAGCAACCCCAAATTTGACAACACATACCAAACACTCTTGGAAGGTAAGAAAGTTCCCAAATTTTCACCTCCAAGATGCACTGTCATGCCACCTGTGACACATCTATGTTCCTTCAAGCGAGTGTGCCAAGATGATTTGGGAGGCGCACTAGAGTCGGGTCGCTGGACATTTCGGAGTAGAGAAAACAATGGCTGTACTGCAGAAGTATTTCTATTGGCTAAACCTTCGTCAGGATGTTGGGAAGTACATTCAATCCTGCACTTCCTACGCCATTGCCAAACCAACCATCAAGAAGCAAGGCTTGTATCCTCTACCTACTCCTAGTCAGCCTTAGGAATCTATCTCCATGGATTACATGTCAGAGCTTCCTTCTACTAAGCACGGCAACGATTGCGTTTTCATAGTTGTCGACAGATTCTCTAAGATGGCCATAATCCATTATGTTGCCCTGCAAGAAGAGTATCACAGTAGAGGTCACTGTTAGTGTTTTAAAAACCGACTGGTCTGAACTGGTAGTCGGTGAAACAGGCCGATTAGCTAGCCCACCAGGTCAAACTTGCAAAAAAACCCGATTTGACCCTCCATTTCGCCAAAAAAGTGGACAAACAGGTCCTAACCAGTCGGTTTGTGGTCAAACAGACCGGTTTAGGATGGAACCGGCGGCACTTCCTAAGCCATTGCCAAAACAACCATCAAGAAGCAAGGCTTGTATACTCTACCTACTCCTAGTTGGCCTGGGGAATCTATCTCCATGGATTACATGTCGGACCTTCCTTCTACTAAGCACGACAACGATTGCGTTTTCGTAGTTGTCAACATATTCTCTAAGATGGCCATTATGTTGCCCTGCAAGAAGAGTATCACAGTGGAGGCCATTGTTTTAAAAACCAACCGGTCTGAACCAGTAACCGGTCAAACCGGCCAATTAGCTAGCCCACCGGGTCAAACTGGCAGAAAACCCGGTTTGACCCTCCATTTTGCCAAAAAAGTGGACAAACCTGTCCTAACCTAGGGCAACTATAAACCCCACATAATGCATTTTTGTGAGTTTTGACGTTGTTTTGAGGGAAATTTGGGATTGTTTTCTCCAAAAATAGTCCCTCCAAGAAAAACATGCCTACCCTCTCATTTTCCTGACACATCTCAACCCTAACAATGTTGGCAATTAATGGTAATGTTAAATTCTTAAAGTAAAAGGATGAAAATGAAAATTAAAGTAATTCTCATCCTTTTAGTTATATTTTTAACATTACCATGAAATGACTAAAGATGTTTGATAGTGGTTTCGACCTCATTGGATTTCATATGGAGAAACTAGAATTTTAGATTTCACTCAAAATTCAACAAACTTAATGGTTTTCAGGATTTCATGGTTTGGGGGTTTGCAATGTTTCCTTTTGATTCTATAATGCATGAGGGTATGAGATTGGCGTTTGATCAAGAGCATGAAGCCCTTTAAGAACCTTGATCGTGGTAGCATTGATTGTTGAACTTAGTTGATGTTGGTGGTATTGATTGTTGAACTCCTTTACCATGGCCTTAACAAGAATGCACCTTTCACTCAAAGGAAAACAATTGGTTAGGCATGCTAATCTTTTTCTACCACATTATAAGGTTGAGGAGATGAACCCTTCACTCAAACTAAAATCATTGGTTAAGCATGTTAAACCTTTTCAATTTCTATCATGTTATAAAGTTGAGCAATCCAAGTCTGAACACTTCGAGCGAGATGATGTTTATGCATCTCTTGTTGATGATGTTTATGTATTTCTAGTAGTGTTGAATCAATGATGAGTTTCATGAGTGACCATGTTGATCAGTGATTTGTAGTTTTGATGTCTATTTTTGCTACTACTACTTAAGTTGTAGAGGAGTTTTAGGAGTCCTCAAACTCGGAGCCATATTATTTATGTACCTCATGTTGATGATCTCTTGTCTAGTAGTGGTGATGAGTTTGATCATGATGAGGAGTGATCATGTTGTTGATCACTGATATGTAGACTTGTAGTAGTTCAGTGAACCCATAACTTAGAGCATTGTTTTCGGACTCTAGGGGCCATTTAGAGCCTCATTGATTATATATTTTGTTGTGGATATGTATTGCACTCGATGCCATCTTGATATATTCACCTTTACTAGTGAGCAAAACTTGCATATTTTGTTTCTATTGACTTGGAATCATGGTTTTAAATCTTAAAAATAGTTTTTCTTCATTAAAAAATAATTATTTAATGTATTATTTTTAAACCGGTTCGTTTAGACCTAACCAGTCCTGGTTCAAATGGTTCCAGTTCGAAACCCGATTCATTAGGTGGACCGGTCCAGTCACCAATTCCGGTTTTTAAAATATTGGTGAGATCCAACCACTCTGTGGCTGATTTAGAAGACTCCTTTTGGGCCTGCGGCTACTTCTTCAATGTTAAACACTGATCCATAACAAAGGACCTACAAAACAAAGCAGTTCTGAACCCTACACCTTCTCTAAACTGGCCAAGAAAGCAAGTATGTCATTCGAATATATATATAATGAGATATGGACATAAAGATTATGACAATGTCTCTATAAAATTGAAAATAAAATGTTTCAAATAATATTATTTACAAGGTTTAAATGAGATATATTTCAAATATTATACTCACAAATGTGATATTTCAAATATTTACAAAGTTTTACAAGTTTAAAATAAAATAAAATAGAATAACCAAGAAATCATATATATACAAGAAAGAATTTTAAAATGCAATGGGTTAGTGAAATTATTTGCATAAAGGTTAGTATATATAGATACAAATTAGAGAAACTCTTTTCATGTTTTGAATGTGGGATAAAAAAAAAAAGACTCAAAAAAAATTAAAAGAAATTTAAACTATAAAATTTAAATTTAAATAAATATTTACAATTTTGAAATCTTAAAGTTATTCACAAAATAAATCTAAAGAAATAGTTACGAAATATTAGATCCATACGAAGGATAGTGAAAATTAACTGCATACAAATAAACTACAATATTCACAATGAAATAGATCAAGAGGAATATGAGTCCAACTATGTTCCATTGATCTAGTGTTTAATAGCTCTAATTAGCAGATCTGTCAAATAAGCACAGTGATTAAAAATAAATAAAAAATTAAAAGGAGGTGCTAGCTTGAAACCCTCTATCACAAAACGAAAATCTTATGATAAGCCCGGAGCTTATTTAGTTGGGCTCTTCAGAAAACACAGATCGGGAGTTAACTAGTCCCACTGAAAGCTTTCCCTAACGCTCGATGATCTAACTCAAGATTTCTCTCCAAAACGCGACCCAACCATTAAAAATAGAGCGAGAAAATAATAATAAAACTTAGACAAATAGAGATACTTGCTATTATATTCAAAATTTAAATTATTATTCAAACCCCAGCAACTGAGTAAGATACCTGTACTCAAATCACTCTTCAGAAACTACCATCAGTGGCTTTAGAAAAAATCATGCATGAAATAAAAAAACATCTTACAACATTCCCATGAAGAGTAACACCAACAGAAATTAACCCCAAATCCTTTCTTTATTATCCAAAAAAGATTACACCAAAGCTTTTTACTAAGCACACAACTCAAAGGTCGGATAGATTGACTGACAAATGACCTCCTATTTAAAGATAAATCCTCCAACTGCTAGTTCGAGTGATCCTCGTCAAAGTAATCTCGACCATCGATGAAGATCAAAAAAAATTTTAATCTCATCCGTCGAAATAGTTAATTCTTGAGAAAAGTCGAAATTTTCATTTAAATGCATTTTAATTAACTCAAAAATAGAAATTTTGAGTTAATTTCTCCAAAAAATTGACTTTGACTTAACTCTCAGGGATCAAAGGTTTAAAATTTATTAAAAGAATTAATTTACCTTAGTCCTGAGACCTCTTAAAATTTATCTTTTTAGGACCGACGAATTTTGTCTTTGGCGAATTTAAATTTACCTAGGACATAAAATTAATTGAATTTCTGGCTTAGGATTTTAATTAATTTTGAGCCAAAAAATTTAATTAAATAATCTATGAGGGGATAAATTATTTTTTCCAAGCCTCAAGACACTTTACATCATGATTTACATATTTTTTACATCATAAGGGAGAAAACCCATTTGTAATAGACCGTCATAGACTACCCATTTGTAATAGACCGTCATAGACTACCCATTTATGCGACACAAGTATAATCCAGCAGACCAAGTAATTTGTAATAAAATAATCTAACCAAATGGCTAAGATTATTCCCAAATTACTTTTACATAGACTCGATCTAGAACACTAGGACTCGCCTAAGATCCTAGTAACAAAATCCATTCTAGTTTTGGGGTAAGACTGGAGGGAAAAACTCTGTCGAACATCCATAAGTGGATCGGTGAGATGAAAAACCTCCTAGAATGGAAATCGTCACTAGAAGGGTAGATTTACCTAGGTCATTACATTCATGACATGAGTCTGCTGAGATTATTACATTATACACATGGAGAATGGGTTTACAGAACATCTTGGAAGTCAGGCTGATGATAATAGCTGGACGACACAGACATGTCAATCAGGCGCTATCCCTTTTGCGAAAAAAGGAGTTGTACTGGTATGGGTCGTTGACACGTTGTGGTCAACATCACCCATTGAGTACTTCTAAGGTTTGTCTTAAGGTCAAGAAGTCAAAAGAGTCATTTTCATATGAGGACCCCATCGGGCACATTGTAACTTGTAAAAATAATTATTTTTTCTATTTAAAAGTGTCAAAATACCCTCCAAGACCAAGTCAGCGTAGCAGCTAAGAAGTCAGCCTCAATTAGGGCATGTCGTCCTCCTTGGAAGCCTATATATAGGAAGGAACTCCACCTCTTATGGACATCATTCATTCTCTCATCATCTAAGAAGAAGGATAGCGAAGAAGGAAGAAGGACAAAGGACAACTGTTTGGCTTATTTCTCTCACTCTCTCTCATGTGCGAAGAAGAAAAGATAGTGTTTTGGTTTTGTTGCTGCAAGATCAAAGTTGAGGATATTACAGGAAGAAGGTCGAAGGAAGGTTTACTAGATCATCTACAAGGCCTAGAAGGAGGAGAAACTCAAGCGAAGGCCAAGGGAAGCCTTGGAAGCCCTGAATCTGCTCACACGTGTGGAAGCAACAACTATTAGTGGCGGCCAAAAATTTCAGACTTCCAGTAGAGGCCAAAAATTTGTAGTTGGGGGTCAAAGTTGTGCAGCTAGAAGAGATTTGACTGGGTTTGACTGGGGCAGAGGAAGCACATCATCAAAGAGGTCAAACTTGGTCTTGGAAGGGTATTGGTCTTGATGTAGAGGTCTTGGAATTCGTCATTTGAAGAATGTATAGGAATATAAGATATTTGCGGGTTTTCCTCTCAAGAGGAGAGGTTTTGGCCCTGGCTTGCATCCTATATCTTGTGTTCTTGTGCATTGTTGATCTTGTTGTTTTGATAGTTGTTTGCTGATAAGAAAAACATAATAATAAGAGAAAAAAAATAATAATCAAGAAAATTAAAAATACATCACAAGCAGTTATCAAGTTAAAGGGAAATCATCTGAGTTACAACCCTTTAGATTTCTCAACATGGTATCAGAGCTAAGGTTGGCTAAGGGCATGATGACGATCACATCCTTGAAGAAGTCTTTGAAGCACTGTTATATGATAGCAAGTCATCTCAAGCAAGGCATCAAGGCATTATGGAATCTCCTATTATCCATCAAGAATAAAATGACCAAGACTTCTACAAAGAACGAAGGGTTATTCTCAACACTTACAGGCACATTTGAAGACAAGCCAAGGCAAGAGGGCACAAAAAGTGGCACCAGCCAGGGACAAACCCCAATGTGGGGAAACCCTTGATCAAATCTCCTTTTAGTCTTCAATAGTTCAGAAGAGAGAGATAGTACAATTTACAAATCTAATAATTTATAACAGCAGCAAAAGATCCCTAACCAAAAAAGTCAACGCTGGTCAACAAGACAGATTTGACCCTCAGCAAATCGGTCAACTTCAGTCAACTTCGGCCTCCAAATAGCAAGATAAAACAGCCCTCAAAACAATCAAATTCAGCCCAGTCAAAGTCTGGTCAAACAGCCCACCTGCGATCAGCCCTAGCTGCAATCAACACTGGTCAACAATCAATGTTTAGCCTCGATTTATGTGCCCAGAAATGTGGCCTGCCCAAACAGAGATAGCCCTCACAAAAACGCAGTCAAAGGAGGTCAATGCATGTTGGTTAATGCTTGGTCAAACTATCTTGAAATTCGGTCTCCTGAAATTCCGACCTCCTGAAATTTCGCTCTCCTGAAATTCTGACCTCCTGAAAGTTCGCTCTCCTGAAATTCCGGCCTCTTGAAATTTCACTCTTCTAAAATTTTGAATGTGTGGAGAGAGAGGCCTAGAAATCTGTACCCAATCAATGAGGAGAGAGAGCGAAGTGTGAAGATGAGTGTGTCCAAATGAGGCTACGTCACCTTCTATTTATATGCAACGTTGAGAATGAATAGACGTGACTATTGGGCTTCTGAGCCTACATAAGTTTGTTGGCCAACCTTAACAATTTGACCATAATCAAAATAAATTCAAAACTTCATTTGTACATGTCAGAATTAGATGATCTTTAGATCAATTCTACACCTCCCAAAGAGAGGAATCGAAGAAAAATATCAGTTGTCATAAATAAGATGACCCATGTGGAGTTTGGCCCTAGTTGCCAATTTTAACACTCCCTCTCAACTAGGGAGAACTCCATCTACCAATCTGTACTATCTCTGCCATCAATGCACTGCTCTGCTCTGCTCAAATGAACTATGAAAAAGAAGAAGTGATCGAGAATGTATCATACCATTCTCTGACCTGAAGTCAGTCCCAATCAAAAGAGAGTGTGTCATACCACTCTTACTGACTCGAAGTCAATTCCAATCAAAAGAGAGTGTCTCATACCACTCTTACTGACCCAAAGTCAGTTCCAATTGATCCCAGATCAATATCAGTCATCCTAGCATAGGGAGTACAGTAGTACACGATGCGTCCATCGATAGTACTATGGTCCCTATCCTCATTTCCCTACTCATTGGCCAGATGAGAGATACTTCCCATGAGTCCCAAACTGCATGGGTAGGATGTCTCAGCAAGAGAAGGATGAACCACTCATCTTGCCTACATGTCGCAAGGGGTATCGCTGGGGAAGGCTGAACCACTCACCCTATACACAGCAAACCACTAGGGGAAGGCTGAACCACTCACCCTATGGTTGTTCATCGCTCCAAGAAATACCCCAAGCCCCCTGGAGCTCCCACAGCTCAATGTCCATCTCATATAGGACCCTCATAAGAGGGTCTCTCCACAACTACAACCTTCCCCAGGGGCTTTGTTAAAATATTGACGACCTACTCATCAGTCCCAATGTGATGGAGTCTTATTGCTCTTCGTTGTACCATATCCCGGATAAAGTGGTAACTGATATCTATATGCTTGGAGCGATCATGGAACACAGGATTCTCTGATAATCAGATCCCACTTTGATTGTCGTAGAGGATCACAATGGTATCCAGCAGATGTCCAAACTTCCTCAACCAGGTAACTTCACAGGAGGCCATACTAGCAGCTATGTATTCGGCCTCGGTGGTGCTCAAGGCAACCGATTTCTGCTTCCTGCTCATCCAGGATATTGAAGTAGAACCAAAAGAAAAACAACATCTAGAAGTGCTCTTACAATCCACCAAACTGCCAGCCCAATCAATATCAGAATAACCATGCAGCCTCACATCTCTGACAATGTATCTCAGTACATGAGTGGTTGTGCCCCGAAGATATCTCAAAAGATTCTTGGCACCAATCCAATGTATATGATGAGGCTCAACCATATATTGGCTCAATGTGTTAACTTCAAAACATATGTCTGGATGGGAGTTCACCAAGAACATCAGTGCTCCTATGAGTTTACGATACTCAAAAGCATTTCCCAATTCAGGTCCAGCAACACTACCACATAACTTCTTAAAGTTAAGTTCCATTAGAGTAGTCACAGGCTTGCAGTCCACCATCCCAAATCGTTCCAATATCTTCACAACATATTTTCCTTGAGAGAGGAAAATTTCACATGGCTTTTGCCAAACCTCCAACCCTAGGAAATAGTGCATCGGTCCTAGGTCCTTCATCTCAAATACAAAAGCCAACTCCCTCTTACATTTGTGAATGAGAGAGTCTGCACTTCCATCTGCTCCATGCTTGATTTTGTAGAGCCACTTAGAGGTGACAACCGATTTGTCCTGAGGACTAGGGACCACATCCCAGACATCATTCTTCATAACTGACTCGTATTCTTCATTCATAGCATCCTTCTATACTTGATGCTTCATGGCTTCTTCGAACGATGAAGGCTCATTTTGAATGATAGTGCTCATGGTGGTCAAATATCCTTGGTCCCTGTTCGGCTTCTTGCTCTCCCAGAAAGTCCCCCTTGGTGCAATGTGTCTCTCGACATCTTCAAGAGTCTTCCTAAGCCATGAGGGTCGCCTTTTGGAGGAGGGCTCATGAGGAGGAGGATCAATAGGATCCATAAGTTTATCAACATCAGGCATCATTCTTTTGCACCCTGATTTCTAGTGTCAGCTTCTTTGTCCTTCCTTAGGATAGGAAGGTTGTTGATCTTCCTGAGGGCCATATCTTCGTCGAAGGTGACATCATGACTTATTTCAACTTCCTTTTGACCAGCCACATAAATTCTATATCCCTTGGAATTTTCACTATAGCCCACAAAGATTCCTTTCTCCCCAAATGCACCCAATTTGCTTCTTTTCTCTTTCGGCACATGAAAATATACGGGACTTCCAAAAATTATAAAATGAGAGACATCGGGTTTCTTACCAGTGAACATTTATTCGGGAGTCTGGGAGTCCAATGCTTGATTAGGGCATCGGTTTTGAACATACATAGCGGTATTTGCAGCTTCAACCCATAGGAACTTCGGAAGGCCTTGATCATGAAGCATGGCACAAACTGCTTCTACAATGGAGTGATTCTTCCTTTCAACCATATCATTATGCTCAAGAGTGTATGGCGTTGTGGTCTCCCTCTTAATGCCAGCTTCTCTGCAATAATCTTGGAATTCATTGGATTCATACTCGGTCCCATTATTAGTCCTCAATATCTTGATTTTCTTCTCGGATTGGTTTTTGATAAAAGCTTTGAAGTGTCGTAACCAGGTGAACACTTCATCCTTCTTCTTCAAGAAGTAGATCCAGGTCTTGGGATCCGTAAAGGTGAGATAATATAAGTATCCTCCCAAAGAGTTTCGGAGTGGATCAATTGCAATATATTTGTGGTCGTTCTATTACTTGAGGGGAATGGTCCCCTTCAAAGCTTTCCTTCGGCACATCTCGGACATACACCTTCATGCTCTACTTTGAACTCAGGCATACCTGTCACCATATGTCTCACATCGGGTAGGGCCTTATAACGAAGATGGGCAAACCTCCGGTTCCATAGTTCAGATTGTAGAGATGTGTCGCAAGACATGGCTCCCAATGGACTTCCTCCAACTTGATACAAAGTGTCAACCCTGAACCCAAGAGTAAAATCATCTTTAAAATTTATTTTCCAAACATGTACCTTTCCATCGATGAATGCCACCTTGAATCCTTTATCCTCCATGGCTGAAATGGACACGAGGTTCTTCTTGAGATCAGGTACATATAGTACTTCTTGCAAATGAATAGTGTTACCTTGATTCAATTGAAGGGTAACATTCCCTACTCCCTTCACAGGATAGGTGGCATCGTCTCCAAGGATGATCTCCAAGTTTGTCTCCTTTTCTATCAGATTAGGGAGGGCTTCCTTGTATCTGTTGAAGTGCCTTGAGGCACCACTATAAATCAGCCAATTTCCCAAAGTGTCCGAGGAGAGGCAGTGGAGAGGGCCGATATAAGATAGTACTCTTTTTGCTTATTATTAACAACAATTGATTCTTCATACCTGGAGTTCCCTAATTTCTTGGAGGGTCAACCATTTCCTTGATGTCCCGCATTCCTTTTCCCTTTGCCATTGGACCTGCCATTCCTTTGGTCATTGTTGTTGAAGTTGCCCTAGGAATGATTGTGATTATCATCATGCAATGTGTCCCTTCTATTTGGACACTTGCATAGTGGCCAAACTTATTGCAAACAAAGCACTTTCCCTTCCTTCCTCCCAAGATCCAGGGTTTCCAAGGAAATGACCTTTAGACCCTGCATTATTTCTTCTTTTGGCATGACTGGAGAATGCAGTGGGGTTGATTCTATTAGAAGTCATTTCTTTCTCCACCATTCTTGTTTCTTCTTGGATGCATCTCGACATCAATTCTTCAAACCCTGGAATTCGATCATTGTTGAGGACGGTGGTTCTAAATACATACCACTCGGGTGAGAGTCCTCCAAGGGTGGTGAGAGTAAGTTCCCCGTCGGGAATGACTTCCCCAATCGAGAGTATATCATTCTTGATCTCAGTAACCCTCAAGAAATAGGATTGAATATCCTCGTCCTTGCCCTTCTTAATATCCTTCAACTTATTCTTGAGAAATAGAATTTGATTAACATTACTAACCTTGAACATGTCGACAAACCTGTTGTAGATTTCCTTGGAGGTATTCAATTAAGAGATGTAGGCTATCAGACACTTGTCAATGGAATCCCTAATAATATTCTTTGCTTTGACTTCAAGCCTATTATACTTGGTTTTCGCAGCAGTGGGTGCATTTGAAGGAGGTTCAGGGATTTTACCCTACACATATTCCATCACTTCTTTTTCTTCCAAGGTCAAATCAAGAGGCATCTTCCATCCATGACAGTCAGATTTATCATGGAGCTTGTCTTTAGCCAAGAAGTAGGATGAGGAACCCATTGAACCTTTTGTCCTTGTCCAACTGTCTTTGGTGATTGCTCTTTCACTCTTGCTTGGGCTTTGTCTTCACCTCAGCTCTGATACCATGTTAAACAATAAAGTTATGTTCTATGCTTTAGAGCAATTTTACTTCAATTTCTTTATCAGCCCAGTATCAATGTTCAGATTAGCAATCACATCAACATGATAGTAGAACGCAGATAGAACATAAACATAAATAGTAGAAGACAAGTCAAGACAAGAGGACACAAGATGTGGCACCAGCCAGGGACAACCCTAATGTGGGGAAACCCTTGATCAAATCTTCTTTAAGTCTTCAATAGTTTAGCAAAGAGAGATAGTGCAATTTACAAATTTGATCATTTATAACAGCAGCAAAAGAGCCCTAACCAAAAAGTCAATGTTGGTCAATAAGGCAAATTTGACCCTTAGCAAAACGGTCACTTCAGTCAACTTCAGCCTCCAAATAGCAAACTAAAATAGCCCTCAAAACAGTCAAATTCATCCCAGTCAAAGTCTGGTCAAATAGCCCACCTGCGGTCAGCCCTCACTACAGTCAACACTGGTCAACAGTCAATGTTTAGCCTCAATTTATGTGCCCAGAAATGCGGCCTACCCAAATAGAGATAGCCCTCACAAAAACACAATCAAAGGAGGTGAATGCTTGGCCAAACTGTCCAGAAATTCGGTCTCCTGAAATTTCGGCCTCCTAAAATTTTGCTCTCCTGAATTTCAGACGCGTGGAGAGAGAGGCCCAGAAATCCATACCCAATCAATGAGGAGAGAGAGAGAGAAGTGTGAAGATGAGTGTGTCCAAATGAGGCTAAGTCACCTTCTATTTATATGCAACGTTGAGGATGAATACACGTGACTGTTGGGCTTCTGAGCCTACATAAATTTGTTGGCCGACCTTGACAATTTGACCATAATCAAAATAAATTCATAACTTCATTTGTACATGTTAGAATTGAATGATCTTTAGATCAATCCTACACCTCTCGGAGAGAGGAATCCAAGAATAATATATGTTGTCATAAAGAAGATTACCCATGTGGAGTTTGGCCCTAGTTGCCAATTTTAACACTATTAGATGTATGGGATCAACATCATTGAAACTGGATAATGGATCAAAGTTGCATTTTATATGTTCTAGGTTTGAAAAAGAATTTGCTTTTTATTGTTTAGAAGATAAAAGGGAAGGAATTGTTTTTGTTGATGGAAAAGTATTTGTTTGGGAAAAAGACTCTAGTATTGATAATGCTAGGGTTATTGGAGTTCGTGAAACTAGTGAACCTAGGTCTAAAGACATATTAGACCTCATCCATTCCAATGTGTGTGTGGGCCCATATCTGACAAATCACTTGGAGTTCATCTCTACTATGTAACATTCATTGATGACCATTCTAGAAAGACATGGCTCTACCTCCTCAAGAGAAAGATGAAGTATTTGATAAGTTCAAGGAGTTTAGGGCGGAAGTGGAAACCCTAACCGAAAGAAAGATAAAAACTCTAATGTCTAACAATGGTGGGAAATACTCTTCTAAGGAATTGATTGCATATTGTAAGGAAGTTGATAATAAGAGGGAGCTCATTGTTCCCTATTATCTCGAACAAAATGGATTGGTCGAAAGGAAGAATAGGTCAATTGAAGAAGGCATCCGAACTATGATCCTTGATCAAAATCTACCAAAGTTCTTATGGGAAGAAGCAACGATGACAACCGTATACATCCAAAATAGGAGTCCTCATAAGTCTTGATAATACAACACCCGAAGAAGTATTCACAGGAAAGAAGCCGAGTGTGGATAACTGAATCTTTGGAAGTCCAGCATATATTCATGTTCCATAAGACATCTGCTATATTCTCAAGAAGTATGCAGGAGAACCTCTCAAGACAAGGTAGGTCAAGGAACAAAGGTATGCTTTAAATACATTGATTTCTTTATATTGAAAGTATTATTCATTTGACAGTCTATTACTAACATTGTTATGTCTAGCTATATTGAATCATAATGATTCTTGTTTTTTGGTGATTCATCTCTTGATAAATCTATGCACCCCCTCTCATATCCTAAATGATTTTGTAGAACCTTAGACAAGTTCTGGAAAACCCTAACCGAAGGGTATGCTAATGTGAATGTCTGAAACCCTAAACTGCTTAGGGATATTGTGAAATGCTATTTAAAGTTTGATGATGTCATGTTTGGGATTTTGGTAGAAAACCTAACTTGTTAGGGTTGAATGATAAGGTCTAAAATCCCGAACCTTTGAAGTTTTGGTAATGTTGGGTTTTCTATGTTTCTACATTGAATCTCTAGCTCATTAGGGTTTGGTGGAATGTGTGAGAAAGACCCTTATATTGACTTAGAAATGATTTCCTTGGTATATGTGTGTTTATTTGATTAAATCCTAGTCTAATCTAGTTTGTATATCTAACTCTTATTTGATATTTTTGGGAAGTTGGGTTTGACTAATACATGATATGAAATGTATTTGCATAATGATGAAATCTAGGCATATGTATATATATATGTGTGTGTGTGTGTGTGTGTCCTTTTAATTGAAACCCTAGCTTGATCTAGGTCAGATGTATTAATGTTGTTGGACATATGATATGCTTATGTATGGTTATGGATTCCTAGATATGTGTGTTGACCTAGTTATTGATGGTCATAAGTCTTAGGGTTTAATGGAAGTCCTTGTCTGAGATTCTAGGATGATGATATTTGGAAATCTAGGGTTTTGCAGCTAAACCCTAGTGGTAGTTAAAATTGTCTAGTATGTGTGATATAACAATTTGAGATCTATTTATTTAATGATTGTTGAGATTGTGAAAATGGAGTTCTATGGTTTTTGGAGTTGAACCTTAGTCGAAGTAAAAATCTCTGATGTATGATGACAATACGATAATTTAAGATTTTGTGTAAGATTGTTGAATGTTGAGTTTTGGTTGGGATTGATGGTTTATCGGAAATCTATGGGTTGCAACCAACCCTAGTGGAAGTTGGTCATGTTCATGACTAAGCTGTGATTGACTTTGATTGATTCTTTTGTATGAAATCTAGGATTTGCATGAAACCATAGTGAGAAGTCTAACATATGAATTCTAAAAGTTGTTAGATGCTTTGTTGATATATATTTGTTTTGTTTCTAGGGTTTGCTAATGGTGTAGTAAGGTATGTCATACCTTTGGAAGTAACATTGAAACCCTAGATGGAATGAAAGTTGTTATGAAGTAGTCTATGGTTTGTGACTAAGTCCCTAGCAAAATGATGAAGAGTATATGTCTCTTGTTTGTAAATTAAGTCTGGGTATCTGATATGTATAAAGCTGAAATGCTTCTGTGTTTTTAATATGGCTAACATCATGCTTCTATAGATTTGGTTGTACTTGTTATCTAAGTTGTGCAAGTACACAATCTTCAATTTGGTGAAGATGCTTGTTGATAAGCATGATGAGGATGATAGTAACTCTGATGAAATGGTTGGAAGCCATGAAAGATTCTCTAATGAAGAAAAGAAGAAGCAGAACTCCCTAAGCTAAGAAGGAGTTTGGATGAAGTCTCCCTAGGTTAACAGGAAGCTTGAATGGAAGGAATCTCCCTAGGAAAAGAGGATGATTAAGAATATTCCTTGTATGGGAATGATTAGATCATCTCTATTTAAGAGGGAGTGACAGATATGGTTCTCTACCTCATGTGTCATGCACTAGACCAAGACTAACAACCATAAGTTTTAGTGAAGGCCATGAGTAGGAGAAGGAAATTGGAGAATGCATTTTTAGGTGTTGTTGAAAGAAGGAAAGTAGGATCCGACTGAAGAATATGTTGTTGCACGTGAAGTAGGAAGAATAATTTATGATTAAGGAATCTTCTGTCAAAGATTCAGTTGATAGTCCTACTATGGAAAGTTGAGAAGCAACATCTATTATCTGGAAAACCCCAGAAGTTTGTATTTGATTATGTACATGTGAAAATATTATTGATTGGGGTTCTGTTTGTACAGGTGAATCTCTCGAAGATTTTGATAGCATGTTGGTTACCAATCAGTTTATGGGAGAGATTGGTCATCCTTGATCTACTGGATCAAGGGGGGTTAAGGTTTTGTGAGGGAAGCATTGCCTAGGAAGACATCTAGCCGACACTCTGTGTTGATGTCTGAGTCCCCAAATTGGAAAGGTGGTGTTGGTTATTGAGCTCTGTTTTGGATACACACCTGGATTTTTGGGTTGATGGTTAGCAAGTAAGCTTGATGGTACCTAGAGGGGTTGAAAGCTTGAGTCCACTTAGTCCCACCTAGATAGATTGCTTTGGTTAGGAATCTAGTCCATGGCATTGCAGTACCTAAATTGTTGAGAGACCACTTGAATAGATTGCCCTGGTCAAGAATCTAGTCCATGGCATTGTGGTTCCTAAAGTTCTTCATGGTTCATATAGTTTGAGATCTTCCATTGTATTTGTACATTATGAATACCTCCCTAGTTAAGAAGGAGTGTTGGAAAATGTAACTATGTTCGGTCTTCATTAATGTACTTGAGTCATCATGTAATGTACTTGTCAAAAGAATAAAGAAAATAATTATTATTATTATTATTGTGACTTATTAAAGCATGGGTTTCATGCTTGGGTCACCATGTTTTAGGTCAAAGTCCCCATTGAGGACTTCTAAGATTTATTCTAAGTCAATAGAGTCATTGTATTTTTAAAGAAACCCTTATTGGGCTTTTGAATCATGTAAAAAGGTTAAGTACTGAATCAAATATGATTTATGTAACCTCCACATCATGTCGGCCTAGAAGAAGATCAAGTCGGCCTAAGGACCCTATTCGACCTCACATGGAGCCTATAAAAACAAGCTCATCGAATTCATTTGGAGCATCATTCTCTCACACAAGTTCGAAATCTCTTGTAGCTGGGAAAAAGTGCGAAGTTCTCTTATAGTTGGGTAAGAGCGCGAACTCTGTTGTCGGGAAGCCGAAATGAATGCGAATTTGGGGAAGTCTAAGGAGAAAGGAAAAATTAAAATTTTGGTGCCTCTCTCTCTTAGTTTCATGGTCTGGATTGGGAGATCGAAGACTCCTAAGTTTCACTGTTGCCAGAAACTCCCTGTTGTCGGAAGCTGCTGCCTAGTCAAAGTTGCTGGAAGGGGTCGAAGATCAGAGAGGCTGACTTGTTGTGGAGTGAAAGTTTGGTCTTGGTCTAGGGTGAAGAGTCTCAAAGAATACTATTGAAAGGAAGAATTATCCTGACTGGGCTTTCCCCTCGAGGGGGATTTTGCCCTGGCATGTGCCTATATCTTGTGTCTCTTGTTTTGTGATCTTCATACACACATAATATGGTAATTGCTTGATGAAAGATAAGATAATAAAGAAGTAAAAGAAGCCAACACACTTAGAAGTAATTATCAAGAAATGAGAATCAAACCCTAATATAATTACTTTGATTTTCCAACACCTTCTTCTACAGATGATAACCTTCCAGCAGAAATTGCGACCTAGATGCAGCAACAAGACTTCAATCTAGCAGAACTTCGACCCAACAGTAGCCTAGCAAAACTTTGACCCAACAGTAGCCCAACAAAAACTTCGACCCAGCAGTAGCCCAACAAAAACTTCGACCCAGCAGAAACTTCGATCCAGCAGAATCTTCGTCCTTCCAGTAAATCCACACGAGTGAGAGAGAGACAAACCCAAAAACTTCAATCTTCCTTCTTCCAGCAAATCTCCTCCTACAACTTCGCTCTTTTTCTACTTCCTCTTCTTGGATATCGAACTTGTGACTGATTGTTCTCCAAATTAATCGAACAGCTTGTATATATACTCTTTTCTGGAGGTCGAATTACCCTCATGTAAGCCGACTTGATCAGGGAAGGGCCAACTTGGTGTGGAGGTGAAAAATGACTTATTTTACTCAATATTAGTTCTTTTTACATGATTCAAAAGCCCAAGTGTTAATTTTTCATAGGACGACATTGTTCTTTGCTATGATAATTGCATTTCATCATTAATACATTAATTTCACCCCACATAATCATTACATTATTCAGATCTATGCCATTCTACATCAACATATGCAATTACATATAAAGAAACAACATCACCATCATCATCAATGCAGCGGAATATAAAAGGAACAATAAAAGAAAGAATGCACACACATAGAGACACCAAGATTGGTCTGAGACCAGGGCAAAATCCACTATGGGGAAAACCCTTGCAAATCTTCTTCTTAGATCATCATCAAATGATGCAGCAAAAGAGAGTACAATGATCCATAACTTTATCTATGCAGCAAAATAATAATGATATCCATGAAACAAATCTAATCATTTTAGGAATCAGAACCCTCATACTAATGGTTGTAATGTGCTATCACAAACTGATGTTAACTGTTGTATACCATTGCCACTGTTAATGAGCCCAATACATATGTTTGCAGCTGATACTAATAAATCAAATATACATATCTACAGATTTGTATAACAGTAGAGAGAAACCCAGATCTACCAGATCACTGAAGTCAACTGAAGCCAAGATGTCAAACCCTAGATCTGAATTATGGTCGCCCTCATCACAACTGTCAATGTGCGACCAAAACATTATGGTCGCTCTCTCGACCACTGTATGCGGGCGACTGTCACTGCATAGTCGCTCTAAGGAAGTCTTTATGCATGCAATTGTGGGGCAATACACCTAAGTCCCATAGTCGCTCCCTTACAATTGTTGTGCAAGTGACTAAGATATCCTGGTCGCTCTCAGGACTACCCTATGCGAGCGACCCGGGACTTGAACCTTCCAATCTGCCTCTGAAGCCATATCGCTCCCACAAGTCTTTGGGCCAGTGTCCAAGGGTCTATAGTCGCTCTCATAGGCTTATGTACCAGCATCCAAGGACCAGAATGTCGTGTTCTGTGCCAGGGACCGAGATCCAGAAGACCCTAACCCAGAGCAAACCTTTTGCCTGTGATTTCAGACCCTTGAGCGAACTCCTTTCGTCGAACCTGTGCAAACCAAGACAAAAGAGAAGAGAAGATGTGTCCAAATGATCTTGAGGTCTCTTCTATTTATAGGTTTTCTTGAGGGTTCACTTGGGGTTAACACTGACCCAAGCAGTTACTCATGTGGTTAGGGCCGACCCATTCCATAATACATGTATGAATAAAATAATTCATAACTCAACTTCCGCTTAACCAAATTGGGTGATCTTTAGGTCGTTTTTGGTCTTCTCGAAAAGAGGAATCTAATGAAATCATTATCTCGGTCATTTGAGTTGTCCAAGGTGGAATTTTAACGCAATTGAGTCTCTTTAAATGGAAAATGACTTTAATGACTCAAGACAAAACCTAGAAGTCCTCAATGGGTACTTTGACCTAAAACATGATGACTCAAGCATGAAACCTATGCTTTAATAAGTCATAACAATAATAATAATAATAATTTCTTTTTCTTTCTTTTGATAAATACATTTCACTATGACTCAAATACAATTTATGAAGATCCAACCTAGTTACAATCTTCAACAAAGTGCACTTGCTCTTTGCTTGAGGATCTCCTTCTTCTCTTGATCAGATCATGTCTTTCACACTTACTCTAGCTCTTCCCTTGCTCTTACTCTTCACTAGCTCTCACACTTCTCTTGCACACACTCAACACTTGCTCCCCTTCTTCACAATGAACATGCTACTCTCAACTCTCACTTGCTCTTGCTTAAATAGATGAGAAAGGAGAGGAATTATAAAATGAATTCATTCCTTGAGCCAATAATAGGAGAATCGAATTCCATGAGGGAGGAGTTACTTAAGGAGAAGTGTAACTCATCCTAAGAATAGAGAGAGAGGTACACTTGTCTTGAGGAGTTACAATTCGAATTAGGGAGAGAGAGAGAGTTACACTTAGACATGAGAGAATATTTGATGAGAGTTACAAATCGAATTGAATGAGGGAGTTAAAAGTGCATTTAATGAGGAGTTACATTTTTGCCATACATTGAATTAGTGAGGGAGAATTAAATTCCCTTAAGTGTGGAGTCACTATTTTATTCCAAGAGAAAGGTTTGATTTGCCAAGTAAGAGATTCTCAATTTAATTTACGTATTCCATGACAGAATTCGATTTTATTAATCCATTAAAGGTGAATGACTTTAGACTATTTTATAAATAATAGTATCATAATAAAATAATACTAGTAAGGATAAAAATATTAACTCTTGACTTGTATAATCATGATTGATTTGATTTTAAAGTTGATTCCATATGTTGAGATCATCCTTGATCATTTAGACATGACTTTCTATTTTTGGAAAGTCACTTCCACATTGAGATGTGAAGGAATTTCTAAATAGGTTGCAACCCTAAGGAGAAGCTCAGACTCTGGAGAAATTTGGAATAAGTCTAGCATTTAACCTCGAACCTGTGACAAAGGAATTATAGACCTGTAGCATTTTTAGAAAAATTTGGACCTGTGTTAAATACCAAATTCAGTGAAGACCTTTAAGAGCTCAGACCTGTGAGAATTGCTTGGCAATTTGGTGTCCATTGTAAAGAGTCTATTAAACATCGTGACAGAATTGAAATCTTGAGAGAACCTGGGGCATACCTTTGAACAAGACCTTGAAGAAGTGCTTGGAATTAAAATATAATTGAAGATCACTTGACCTGCACTTAAAAGTTTATTTGGTCCTTTACTGTGGAAAACCTCAAGTCATAAACTCAGACTGTGGAGCACCTTGATTCGGAGGCAGCAAAACTAGAACTATGAAGGAATTTCTAAATAGGTTGTAACCCTAAAGAGAAGCTCAGACCGTGGAGGAATTCAGAATAAGCCTAGCATCTAACCTCGAAACTGTGACAAAGGAATTACAGACCTGTAGCATTTGTAGAAAAATTTGGACCTGTGTTAATTACCAAATTCAGTGAAGACCTTTAAGAGCTCAGACCTGTGAGAATTGCTTGGCAATTTGGTGTCTCTTGTAAAGAAGTTTATTAAACATCGTGACAGAATTGAAATCTTTTGAGAACCTAGGGCATACCTTTGAAGAAGACATTGAAGAAGTGCTTGGAGTTAAAATATAATTGAAGATCACTTGAAGCATATTTGAATAGCACTGAAGAACACTTGAAGACTAATCTATTGTGTAGCTGGATTGTAGAAGGAAGTTTTGGAACTATGGGCAGACTTGTGGACTTCTCTTGTTGAAGACATCGTTAACCTATTCATGCATGATTAAAGCCCTCATGGAGTAACATTGGTGAAGACTGCTTGGGTAACATGAAGAGTCTTGGAGACACCTACTGGAGTTGTTGATGTTGACTTTCATCCTTGGAGCATAGTTGGAGAAGACCCCTTGCAACAACCATTGAAGATTTGAGAAGCAGTCCCCAGAGCATTGTTGAAACGACCTGAAAATCTTCTTTGAAGGACTTTTGAAGACTCACTTGTTGCCTTGATTGAAGACATTCCTGGAGACATGTTTTGAAGACCTTGTGAAAATGACACTCAAAACTTGTTGAAGATTGGTTTGGAAGTCTTGAGGAAGCAGTGAAATTATCTTGAAAATTGAAGCTGATTGAAAGGGTTGGAGCCCTAAAGGATTGGATTCCTCACACAAGGTTGGAGCCTTGTGGTTTCTAGGTCAAAGCCTGAACTATTGAGAGGATTGGAGTCCTCAAGAAGACCAAGTTGGAGCTTGGGTTTATACTACAAGTTGGAGCCTAGTTGAATTGAAGATTGGAGTCTTCATCTAGAGTTGGAGCCCTGAAATATCATTGTACTTGATTTGTTGTAAAAAAAGGATTGGAGTCATCATTCACATTAATAAAACTATTTTTTTGTTATCTATCTTGTCTTCTGTTGTTTACTAAGTGATATAAAACTGACATAAAATAACAATTGTAAAAGAAATACAAATTCACCCCCCCCCCCCCAGTATTTCCAACACCTTCCACAGACTGGGACTCCTCCCATCGGTGAAAATCTTTAAAGAGTAGGGGGTTTTGGCTGTGGTGATAGTGGGCCATTACCCCATTGTTGTCTCTTGGTCTAGTTTAAGTCTACTAGGGCATCCCTCTCCTAGGCTTACTAGATTTTGTGGCAACATGCCCTATTTTGATAAAAATTAGCACTTTAAAGTTTAGTCTAAAATTAAAAGTTCTTTTATGCAAAAAAATGCTAAACATTAAGATAGGACAAACTATTTCAAAAAAGGTGACGTTTTAGTCAGTGTTCAATTTTGAATCAATTTTATATTATAAATACATGTTAATTTGCAAAACAAAATCATTGAAGTTTGAGTAAGATTCTTCCTTTTCTTGTCTTTTGTCTTGTGCTTGTATGCTCCAAAAGTGAAACAAGCAATACCTATACAAACACGCTAGTGACCTGACCACTCCAACTTTAAATACAATTAAATAAACATGTTGTTGTCCTGCTAACAGGTCTGATTAGTTTCAAACGTAACTGGTCACAAGGCATCTTGTCTGCCTAACCTTTCATTCAGACTTATCTTTCCATTTATCAATAGGTGGAATACATAACATGCTGAGCACTTGTGCATCAATAATTATGATAACCCTAAAAGTACAAAAGAAGAAATAAACTGACCTTCAATTCATCAACAAGTTCTTTTGAGGCAACCTTGGTATCTAAGAAATCCTGGATCTGTTGAAGTGTTTTCTTCCGGTCCTTGAAACCAACCAAAAAATACAAAAATATTCACAATTTTTGTATAAAAAAGATTTGATTTTGGAATCAACCTAGCTCATATGATAAAGAAACCGTATTGCAACTTAACAGATACTCTAACATGTATCACAAGTTATTTTTACTTGCTTTATATGGAAATAAAAAACTGAAAATCCATGATAAGGTTTATGGACCAACTTCTGCAAATAAGAGTTTTTTTACAAACACTTGAATCAGTGCAGCTGACCCCAAAAGCTGAAGAACTGTCTCTATCTGCATAAAATACATATTGCACATTTCATTTGCAATCAAGATACAGGACAGAACAGAATCCCATTAAAATAATGGGTTCCATCTGCTATTTAATTACAAGAAAAAACATACATAAGAAATACTAATCCAATTCTCAATGGTATGCCCATGGAAGGTAGCACCCTACCTCTGAGAATGCCGCTATACCAAATCCTGTTGCTGCTGCCACACCTACTGTAACAGGAACAAGGCCTGAGGTATCCTGCATATAAATATGATTTGATATTAAAGGCATGCCAACATTTCCTTATTTAACAAGATCAAATAAGAAAAAATTCAGATCAAGAAAGAAAAATTAATTCAGCAAGATTAATAACAAATAAAATAACTTAAATAAGAAAGAACTGTCATTGCTTAACAAGATCAAATAAGAAAGCAGTATTCAACAAATCTGCTACTCTATAAAAATATTATTAAACACATGACAACGTCATGAAATCCCATGGGAGGCTTTTAAATCAATGAAAACATGGTCCAAAAATGAGTGACAAAACAATAACAAAAGGGACAGGTCACAGATCGAGTGTATACGAATCCCCTGCTAAGCTTGGCCCATATCAATTGTCCTGAATTCCAAGATCCAAGCTCCCTTAATGCACTCCATGCATAGACTGAAAATCCCACGCTTATTGTTATGTCAAATAAACAGTGAACAAGTGAAGTATATGCTGCTGTAAATTATATTCCAGTTTCAACCCTAAGGCTAAAAGTTCACATCAAATAGATGTACAAAGCATTGGACATTTACGAGGGCATTGAGCCCTAGGTTGCATGGAAGCTTGTACTTGACTCTTGAGGAAAATTGGGTTGAGGAGTGATCATATAGGTATGGTGGACACAGAGGTACACATGGCTCAAGAGGGAGTGTTGGAGCATTGGAGGCTTTTTGATGAGCAGCTTGGACACTTCTTGCAGAGAACTCACCTTAGGACTCTTTCTTGATGGACATGCATACCTTGGATCTTGATACGTAACACTTAGAATTGGAGCACTTCTCATGTGGTTCTATCTTGTGTTTAATTAGATTGTTTCTTGTGGCCATGGTCCACTTTATTGTTGCTGGTCTCACTCACCTTTCATATATATAAATAGAGGAGACACTTTTGGATCATCATTATATTAACTTGTCTCTTTCACCTGTACTCTTATTTGTGTATTTTTATCACTTTGACTTGAATGGTAGGGCTCTTGAGGAGAATCAGGAAGAAGACTAGGGTAATGGTTTGCCCAAACTATACAAGGAAGCTAGGGTTTGGAAGAAACCATAGAGAAGCAAAGGGATCACTTAGTCTTGGAGTTTTTGTGAGAGAATAATACTAGGGCCTTGTGGCATTTGGAAACACTATTGCTAATTGGAGTGCTTGATGTGATGAATACAGTGGGAAACTATCTTTCTTTCTCTTGTATTCTTGGGCAATGCAAGTACCAAAGAGGACTTGCCTCTGTGTATGCAAGCTTGTTGTGGATATTTGATGGAGTGACCAACTTTGCTTGAGAGTGATTTCTATCTAGGAGGAATCGGTAGCTAGGATTTCTAATGGTTTCTCAAGCTAAAGTTTGGAGAGCAAGACTTGTGCCAATTTGTATCAAGCTATTGGTGTGCACTTGTAATTTCATCTTATATATGTGAAGCATACTTTGCTGCCAGAACTTCATGTGCTTGCAGGTTTGATTCTCATCCTATGCTCTCATGTTTCTAGTGTTTCTTATGCATACTTATTTGACATGGCATTGCACAGAGTTTGTTAAGTGATTTGACAAACACATAGAAGCTAAAGGGGGCAGATTTATGGCTGTAATAAATCTGTTGTAAAAAGTGTTTTCAGATCTGTTATATGCTTGGCAAGTGTACCTTAAGTGCTGGAAGCATCGTTCCATTGAAGTAACTTATTCAGTACTTATTTTCTTGGGCTGCCTTGTGGATTGGGTTGAAAAGAAGTGATGTATATGCTACTGTAAAAATTTCAAATTCAGCCCCATTACCACTCATAATGCACGAGTTGTGCCATGTTGAAGACCCTATTCAGCAGTTTGTGTTGAGGATTTTTGGGTTGATGGCTATTGTTTCCAGCTTTGATTCCTATTTTCTTATTGAGCATCATCTTTTGGAGGCATCAATACATATTTGAAGAAATGTTGGCGTGTTTATTTTTTTTTACCTTGAAACCTTAATTCACATAGTTTCATGCACAGTTGTTCACTTGAGGGGACTTCTCACATATTCCGAGGTGCATTCACATAATTGGAGGCATGCCACATCATAAAGAGGTATTTGAGGTGTACCTTGCATATTTGGCCCACATATTGGACATCATTTTGCCACCTCACATATTTTGTGATCCAAGATTTGCAGAATGCTAGTTGTCATGACCCTCTTTGACCACCATTCATACATTCTTTGGAGCAGCATTTCACATGTGGAGATTTTTTTGGAGTTATTATTACACTCACAAGTGCCTTAGCACATTGTTCTAAAGGAATTCTCTTCCACGAAGAGGTTCCAAGGGTTGGTTTAGGCTTTAGCATGTTTGGAGTTTACGTGTATTTCTTCAAGGGTGCTCTTTTGGAGGATGCACATGACATTGTCATTTGGTTTACATGGTCAAACAAGCACATTCTAGGGAGACATTTTGCATGAGGAGAGGACAAGTGGCACCCCATTGTTTTGTCCTATATTATATTTTTATGTATTTTTACTTGTCATTTTGAATTAGTTAGGAGATCCATTATTTTTATTATTGCTTAGAAAGATCATGGATCTAGAACTTGTTTATTATTATTTTATTGTTGAGAGTTTTGAGCAGATTTCTATATAAAAAGAAGCTCCTCTTGTAATGGTTCGTGAAACTTTCAAGAAAATACTCTTGTGCTAGCTTTGAAGATCTTGTGAAGGAAATTACGTTTAAGGGTTATTTTGCATGTGAGGTTCCTCATTTCCATCCATATTGTTGTTGTTCTTATTCCTGGAAATTCATCTAAAATTCTGCTACAGAGAGCTTCACATAAAAGACAGTTTTCCATTGGAGAAGAGCTTTGGTTGAGGTGTTTCTTATTCAATTCTCCTCTTATCTCTTTTGCGATTAAATTAGATATTTTGCTGCTGCCATTTCAGTGAAAGTCATGGCAGAATTTTAGTTTATGGTAAAGGTATCCTTTGTAGTAACAATCATGTAAAACATGAGCACCTTTAGAAGGTCCCTCCAAATAATTTTCTGCATTTAGAAAGCAGCATTCATTGGTTGATAATAGCAACTTGTAACAGCATTATAATTCCTTTCCATCCATCTCTACAAATCCTCTAAATACCCCGTAGATTCCATTTGCCTTAATAAGATGTTTGGCACTAGTCTATTCTTGCAACCACTCAAAAATATAGTTTCCAAATCATCTATTGCCATTTTGCTATGTCTGAAATTAACACTAGCTTAAAAGGGCTGATTTACTAATCCTAAACTTAGGGACAACTATGAAAAATCCTTGAAATGCAGCTACTGGAATTTATTCTCATAACTGATTAATTATGCAATTTATTTGTTACGGCAAATAATGAATAAATCACACTGCAATTCTTCACAATAAAATTATGTTGTGGAAAATAAACTGGAACTGAGAAAATAGATGCGCACACACAATAAAAATGACACCATATTTTTGGACAAAAGTCCTCAGAAAAAACCCAACTGGGAAAACCAGTGCAACAAATGAGGGTTTATTTTATTATGCAACAACGAAATCTGAGTACAATATATGGATGACTCGCTGGAAATCCTCCAGCAAAATAATCTGACCAAAAATATTTTGGAGAAAATTTCTCCCTTCTGCAAATTATCTCGGCCTCCCTCTGGCCTGCGCAAACCCCACTGAGAAACTTGACCTCTAGGAATTTGCACTACCTAGCCTGGGAAAATTGTATAGCCTGCTAGTTGGCTCCAAATGAGTCATCCTGCCTCCCTCTTCCATTGGAAGAAATTCACTTGGCCTTCTGGAGCTCAATCTAACCTCCAGCAACACTGTAAACCCTCTTCCAGCAACTCGCACCAGCTATTCGACCTTCCTGTTGAAATATTTTGGCCTCCCTGCTCTGTTGCTAGGAATCTTTGCTGGAATACTCTGCTACTACTCCATCTATCTCACTCCTGCTTTCCTTCTAGCTCGAACTCTTCTTCCCTGCTCGATCTGTGCAGTTGGATAGCTCGATAAGCCAAAGAACTCGCTCTCCCTATTTCCATCCCCATTGACCTGCTCTTATAATCTCCCATTGGTAAATCGGCGACCATGATTAGATCTCCATCAATGGCTAAGATCATCTCAAACTCAATTCGTACGAGTTTTTAGAGCATTCTTACCTTTCCTTAATTAATTACTATTAATTAACCATTTTTCCTAAGTTAGACTTAGGACAAATTTAAATAATGGCTAATTAATTTAATAAAGGCATTTTGCAAGCTTATCTCGTTAAACCTTTTATGGGTTTTGAAGATTTCATGTTCTTAGCCTCTCTTGCATAAAGTGAGAGTAGAACACTTATCTGATGGTACAAAAACTAAAACTCCCTCTTAGTGAGGAAGGTGTTCCTTTGTCTTTCTCTCGTAACATTTTCCCTCATGTCGTTGATCTCTGACATCTATAACAACCTGTCATTGTCCACCAAGCTACTGTGCATACTCTAATTCATCTGCTAACTCTATAGCTAAACCATCCTGCATCTATGTTGTTGCTGACACTACACTGTGTCATCCTACACTACAGAGAATGCTACTATGCATTGCAATTGATCTCACGTTGTTGCTACTGCTGCAACTACTGCAACTGAGAACTAAATCCCAACAACTCGCTCTGCAACTATCCATCGAGTCTCTGACTGCAACTAGTTCTGCTTTTTCTACTGAGTAACTGTCTGCACCCAACTATCATTGCGCCCCTCAGTAATTAACTGCTACTAGCTTTGCAATTGTTCCTTAGAATCTAACTGTGCTTGCTAATTAATACAATCCAACTGCTATTGAACACTGCGGGCCTCTATAGCAAGGGTATTGATGCATGAGGAAACACTTGTCCAACATTGTCCTCCTTGGACCCTGCCCAAATCTCTGCGACTCTGGGGACTAGATTTCAAGAACTCCCTACCTCTCTCCTTGAGGTATCGCTGCATGTGAAAATTCCTTGAAATGCAGCAACTGGAATTAATTCTCCTAACTGATTAATAGTTTATTAATTTTTCGATTAATATTGAATTAATCACACTGTAATTTCTTCACCAAATAAAATAAACATTGTGGAAATAAAAAATGTTGGAAATTGAGAAATGCTAGCACACACACATAAAATATGAAACAATTATTTTTGGACAATTGTCCCCGGAAAAACCCAATGTGGGAAAACTGATGCAGTAGCTGAGGGTTTTTATTATTATGCAACAGTGAAATTTGAGTAAAATAAATTGACGCCAAACTCTCGTTTCTATCTAAGAGAAATACTAGCAAAATTTACTGACAAAAATTACCCTCCTCTCCATGCAATCCTGGCAACTGACTCCCTCTGAAAGGCTAGTCGTCCAACCCCTGCGCAGACCCTCTTGCGCTGGCCTCCACACATGTGGCTAACAAACCCTCTCAAACCAAGCCATCCTGCCAATTGTTGCTCTGGAAATGATCCTCTTGGCCTTCTGGAATACTTTTGCAACCTCTTGATGCTGAATCGAACTTCCCCACATCGAAATCGAATTGCTCCTCTTGAGGCACTACACAACCCTTTCACAACCTCTTTGAGAATAAACTCGTCCTCCTCTCCTGATTCTCCATACTCGAATCCTTCTCCGGAATCACTGTGTCTTCCCCTCTGCGTCCCTTCTGGCTCAAATTCTCTTCCTCTGCTTGACCTTTGAAGTTGAATAGCTCGACCTGCGAAGGAACTCACACTATTGGTTCTCACTCTTATGTGTTTCTCCATCTACCCATCGACCTCTTTTTATAATCTCCAGTTGGGACTCCAACAACCGAGATTAAAACTTAATCGATGGCTTAGATCATCTCCAAGTCGATTCGTGTGAATTTCTAAAGAATTCTCACCTTTCTCAATTAATTACTATTAATTAACTAATTTTCCTAAGTTAGACTTAGAAAAAATTTAAATTATGGTCAATTAATTTAATTGAGCTATCTCTAGGTGGAATTTCCATAAACGATTTATGGGTTTTGGAGAACTCGTGTGTTTTAGCCTCTCCACGAAGTTTGAGACTAGAACACCATCCAATGCTACAAAAAATAACACTACATATAGGGAAAATTCATTCTCCAATCTAGTGGACAAATCATCTATATCTGTAGAAGTTGTTCTCTGTTTCTCCCCCTTCTTGTCCTTCTTCTTGGACACTAGGTACTGTAGTGACTAAAGTCACCACACTGAAGCATTTGATCTTCGACAAATCTTTCTTCTTCTTTTCTCCTCCCCTTGTGCCTTGTCCCTGACTAGGACCTTTCTTCACTTTCCCTTTAGATGCAAGGGCTACATTCTCTTCATTTTTCACATTCGTCAGTCCTTTGCTATTGTCATTGCTAATATTACCCTTGACAAGAGCATGCCTCATCTCTTCTTGAGTGAAATCACTCCACAATTGATCCCAACTAAGTAGTTAATCTCGTCTAGTGATACCCTGAACTAATCTTTCCCACTCCTTGGTTAAACCATTAAGAGTTGTACACACTAGCTCACTGTTGGGAGGTGTCTCTCCAACTGCTGCAAGCTCATCTCGAACATTATGAATTCTATTGAGATAAGGAGTCACTCCCTCACCCTTTTGCATCCTAGTAGTCCTGAGCTTCTCCTTCAAAAACATATTCTGGTTCTCGGAAGGATCCTCGAAAAGCTTTGCAACGACATCCCACATCTCTTTGGAAATATTCTTGCCAAATAGATGTGGTACTATATGATCTCAAACTCCATCAAGGATCATCCTTTTCGCCTTAACCATCTCCTTATTTTAGTTCTCTAGTTGTTGTTGATTTGTAGGTACGACTACAACATTCTCTGCATACGTCTTCAGACCATACTCATCTAGAAGGAAAGACATTTTGGCTTTCTAGACACAATAATTAGAGGCTCCTTCAAGCCTATCCTGATCTCGAAGTCATGTTGAGGCCATCTCTGCGAAAAACTCAAAACTAAGAAAATAACAGGAATCTCCTCCCTTTCCTGCTCCGCCTCTCTCTGCTACTCGTACTCCCTTCTGAAATGCGCAAATCTGCAACTAATTGCCTCAGATGTCCCTTCTCTGGTATCTACTCTCCCTGCTACCTCAACTAGGCAACTCGCTCAACCTTTCGGAAGTCCTCCGGAATTTGGTACACAATCTGTTGTTCCTGAAGCTCACATTGTGAAAATTTCAACTATTCCAGCAACAGAAATTAATTCTTCTAACTATAAAATTAATTATGTAGTTTATTGCTACAGAAACAATGAATTAATCATACTGCAATCTTCACAAATAAAACACTGTGGAAAATAAAGGCATTGGAAACTGAGAAATGTTAGCACACGCACACATAAAAATTACACCGCTATTTTTCGACAAAAGTCCCCGGAAAAACCCAATGTGGGAAAACCAGTTGTAGCAGCTAAGGGTTTATATTATTATTGGCAACATGAAATCTGAGTACAATAATTTGGATGCCAAACTGGCAATCCGATCTGAGAGAACTGGAAAAATTATTGTGAGAAATTTTCCTCATCCCATAGCCGATTTCAGCTCCAAAAACTGGCCCCTCAACAACTCGCACTTCCTTCTGCGTAGTGCTTATGCAGGCCTTGCTGTCACTGCCTCTGGAAACTCTTGAAACTTGCAACTCTTCTTATCTCTGGCTCTGGAACTAATTCGCTGGCCCCTCTAATCAAAATCCCGACTACCAGCTACTAAATCAACTGCTACTCCAACTAGATCGAACTACTCTGTTGTTGCTGCCTACACAGTCCTTGCGCAGACCCTCTGCGCATTACTCGCATTCCCTCAATCTAACTCTCCAGAACTAGAAAATCTTCCTCCAGATACTATTGACCTCTCATGCCACCTGTTGCTCACCCACTGACTCAACCTCCACTGTTGAATCACTCCTGCCACTGGGAATTTGACCTGCCTGAGCAACTAAGTATCTGCACTTTTGTGTCCTCCATCTACCCATCGACATCTTCATATAATCTCTAATTGGGTCTCCAACAGCTAAGATTAAAACTAGTCAATGAATGAGATCATTTCCAAGTCGATCCGTGTGAGTTTCTAGAGAATTATCACCTTTCTCAATTAATTACTATTAATTAACCATTTTTCCTAAGTTAGACTTATGAAATTTTTAATTATGTTAAATTAATTTAATATGAAATTTTTAATTATGTTAAATTAATTTAATTGAGCCATCTCAAAGAAACGATTTATAGGTTTTGTAGAACTCATGTGTTTTAGCCTCTCCAAAAATTCTTGAGACTAGAACACCATCTGATGCTTCAAAAACTAACACTCACTCTTAGCAAGAAAGGAGAAAGTTGTTCTCTCCAACTAGTGTTGCACAACTACACAACATCCTGTCTCTACGACATCCTCCAACCACATTGCTGATGTCTAACAACTATAGTTGTCTGCCACTGTCCACCTGCTACTGTGCTTACTCTGATTCATCTGCCACTAACTATAGCTGAACCAAACAACTACAGTTGTGCT
The DNA here is from genome assembly GCA_000404065.3 of Pinus taeda. Classification (NCBI taxonomy): domain Eukaryota; kingdom Viridiplantae; phylum Streptophyta; class Pinopsida; order Pinales; family Pinaceae; genus Pinus; species Pinus taeda. The sequence continues at coordinate 169,409 of APFE031266044.1, forward strand.
GCTGGTGACACTGCACTATACTTTCCTGTACTGCTACCAATTATGCACTGCAACTCAATTCCCTCTCAACCATTGTTGTTGCTACTGCAATTGAGAAGCATCCAAAATATTTTGTCCCTATTACTGAAACGGGTTCTCCACCATACCCATTTTGAAATAAATGAACTTAGCTCTCCCTAGAGCTTTCATGAGTATATCTACAACATGCTCATCTATGGAAACATATTGTAGTTGGACCAGCCCACGTTGCTCACAATCTCTGATGAAATGACATCGAATATCTGTGTGTTTTGACCTATCATGAAACACTGGATTCTCAAAGAGCTTGATGCAACTTTGATTATCACAGTAGACACTAGTCGCCTCCATCATCTGCGTCAACAAGCTTACCAATAGCTTCTAAAGTCATATATCTTCGCACATACTTGTGCTAGATTCCATATACTCTACCTCTACAGAGCTCAGTGCTACTGACTTCTGCTTCCTACTACAGCAAGAAACCATCCTTGATCCAATGTTGAAGCAGTCCCCAGAGGTACTTTTCCTATCCACTAAACTGCTTGCCCAATCTGCATCTGTGAACCCACATAGTCTAACGTCATCCCCTCGAGTATATTTCAACCCATACTCTATTGTGTTGCACACATACCTCAAAATGTGTCTCGTTGTTGTCCAATGTACCTTCTTTGATTCTACCATAAACTGACTGAGGGTATTGACCGCGAAGCAGATATCTGGCCTAATGTTGACCAGATACATGAGAGTCGATGAGCTGTCTATACAAGGTGGGGTCAACATCCATGTCATCCGATGCGTCTATTTTCTTCTAGTTGGTGATCATGGGCGTAGACATGCGTCTACAATCCTGCATTCTGAATCTCTTCAGAATATCTGTAGCATACCTTGCTTGACCAAGGAATATCTCCCCGTCCTTTTGCCATACTTCCAATCCTAGAAAATAGTGCATCAACCCCAAATCCTTCATATCAAACTCTGCTTCCAGGTTCCTCTTACAATCCTCTATAAGCCTTGATGACCCTGTCAAGAAGAGATCATCCACATACAACAATAGGATGAGTGGCTCATCCTCTACCATCAAATAGTAAAGGATCTGAGTCACTTTTGACGAATCCTATTTGTTGCAAGTAGTTGTCAATCCGACCATACCATGCCCTGGGAGCCTACATGAGCCCATATAGAGCTTTCTTGAGCCTGCACACATGAGTGTGCCTCTCATGAGTCTCGAAGCCCTTTGGTTGTTCTATGTACACCTCCTCCTCTATCACCTCGTTCAAGAATGTTGTCTTGACGTCCATCTAGTGAATTTGCCACCCCATCTGAGTTGCTAGGGATATAACTGACCGAATAGAAGTATATCTGGCAACTAGGGTGAAGGTCTCCTCATAATCTATCCCTTCTTTCTAGGCATACCCCTTTGCAATGAATCTAGCCTTGTACTTCTCCACGTTTTCGTCTGCAGCGTACTTGATATTGTAGATCCACCAAGAACCTACAACCGACCTGTCCTCAGGTCTCAGCACCACCTCCCAAATATCATTTGTCATGATAGAGTTGTACTCCTATACCATAGCACCTACCCACACCTGATCTTGTGTGGCTTCTTGAAAGCTGGAAGGTTCTGCAACTTAAGCCACCAATGCTTAGTACCTGTCAAGTTGTCTGCGCTCACTCTTGTTCGTCCTAGGAGCTCCAGTGAACTCCTCTGCATCTCTCAATGGCTGACAAACTTTTCTACTAGTTCGACCACTAGTGGTGGGAGGTTCAACCAGCTCCCCATTCTGCCTCTAATGGTCCATCTACTGTGATATCATTGGATCCCCTAAGGAAATGCTAATACTGGTCACTGTACTGGATCCTTGTCACTATCCCACTCGTTACTCCTGTTGTTGTACCAATGGATCTTCCGCTGGTTGATTCTGATCACCTGTAGGCATCTCACGAGATCTCTTGAAAGCTCAGTCCTCCATGAACTTTACGTCCCGTCTCACTACAATCTTCCTATTGCTAGGAATGTAGATCATGTATCCCTTTGAGGTTTCGTTATACCCAACGAGGAACCCCTTCTCTGCAGTCTAATCCAATTTGGTGCACTTCTCATCTGGCACATGGAAATAAGCAATGTTGTCGAAGATCCTGAAGTGACTAACTTTTGGCTTCTTCCTTGTGAACACTCCTTTTGGCGTTTTCTCCCCCAATGCCCTATGAGGAGTCTTGTTCTAAATATACATTGTTGTGTTACTTGTATCTGCCCATAGAAACCTAGACAAATCCTGTTCATATAACATTGCTTTTGCATCCCCAAGTATAGTTTTGTTTTTCCACTTTGCTACCCCATTTCGTTGTGGAATGTATGGAGTTGTCCTGTTACAACCCCAGGTTAAAATTTCATGTAATAAAGTTAATAAAGGAAAAAGAATAAGACCAAGGTCATGGGACAAGTATTCCAAGTTGAATGTTGGGAAAAACATCCTTTTGGGTGTCATTTTCGGTTTATTATGGCTAAGTAAATTGGCAAAGGAAAAGAGGCATTATTTGGCATTTTATTTATGAAAATAAAGGAAAACAAGAGAAATGGGAGATGAAAGGTCACAAGTTTGCATGACAGGGAAATTGAAAGAAAAATAGAGGAAAATGAATAAATAGAGGCCTAAATGATAAAAAGGCTTTTGAGGATCAGTTCACAGTTGTTTGTCAGTTTGGCTTTGGAATTAGTTTCAAAGAGAGAAGAGCACCAAGAGGAGAAAGAAAGCAAAGGAAATCCAAGGAAGAACAAGGAAAGAAAAGGACAAGCAAGGAAGGTTGGATCAAGCAGCTTCAGCAGGAGGATTTTGCAGGTAACAAGTTGAACGTGTCATTTCCTAGTTGATGTGTGAATGCATGGTACATGCATTGATTTACTTGGTTCATTTGTTGTCATTAGCATGGGTTTTGGCGAGTTTGACAATTTTTTCAACTTTGCTTGCCATTTTTGGATAGCCATGGTGTGATAGGATTCTTTTCACGGTTGAGCTTTGGATTGCCAGAAGGCTTTGCAACCGAGTGAGGTGATCTCAGGAAAATTCCGAAGGGTCGAGGGTGGAGGTGATTTAATCTCTGGGAAGCCCTCAACATGTGGGTGGAGACAGGAAAATTCCTCAAGGTAATAGTGAAGAAACTTTGAGGCATCCAAGCTTGTTTTGGGCATTGTGATCCCTTGACCAGTTTTGGCGAGATTGCGATAGCCTAAGGGTGGGAGGTGATTTAATCTCCAAGAAGCCCTAGTTGTTTATGTCTTTAGATGCCACATTCATGCTTGGTATATGGCATGGGGGTGATTGGCTGAAAGAAAGATTTGGTTTAGCCCAATCTATGGTCGGGTGGTACATGGAAGTCCCTGACTTGGTTGGCTTTTGCATAAGTTAATAAGAGCTATTTTCTTATTCTAATTGATGAGCACTTGTACTTGTTATTATGATGATATGATGGATGTTTTGTCATGGTTAATAGTCTGGATATATGTTGGTTGTAAGCATTTTGAATGTGCTCTAGCTATGTGTTGTTCGAGATTTGATAAGTATTTGATGGTTAATGAATACATGGGCTAACAAATGTCATTGCAGCTATTATGAGAGGGAATTAGACCTTCTTGGTGATTCTCATATAAGTTTCAGACTCCTATGTTCAGATATGCATTCATGACCTGTAGATTACATGTTCACCATATGTTTGACGAAATGACTATCATGGTTAGACCTGGTTAGGTCAAGTCCTTGTTCAAGTTTTGTATGATTAGAATTGTCTTCAAGTCATTTATTATTCTGGAAATTCTCAAGAAGCTTTGGGGAATGGCATGGAAGCTGGCCGAGTATTTTGGCTGGGATCTCGGAACCGCACCCTCTGAACTGAGGATTTTAGGTGACAATTGCACTCAGGCAAGCTTGTGCATGCGGTTGGAGGGTCATAACCGCACCCTTGCAGGCTTGTATAGGCGGTTGGGAGTCTAAGTCACTGAAAAAGATATTCATCTCAGGGTTTGGTCACCTGGGGTGGTTCTTTGGCCCCTATGTGTACTATAAGCTCTATAGGATGTTAGGTTGTGGTCAATAAGTCTCAGTTGTCGGCCCCACTTCCAAAACTTAAGCTTGGAGGTTGAGTCATGTCATAGTAACTCTTCATCTCATGTTTACCCTGGTAGGCCAATGAAACTGGGTGAATGTGGAGTGGGGTCGTTATATGTCCACTCTCTTCTGATGCCTTCCTTCGCACAAAAATCTATGAAGTCTTTATCAATATACTCTCCACCATTATCTGAGCGAAGCACCTTCATCTTCTTCCTTGTCGCTTTCTCTACGAGAGCCTTAACCTCCCTGAAATGATTGAAGACCTCATCCTTTATCTTCAAGAAGTAGATCTAGGTTTTTCTGGAATGGTCAGCAATAAAGGTGACGAAGTATTCGGCCCCACTGAGAGCTCTAGTGGACACCGAACCACAAATGTTTGAGTGTATAATTCCTAACACGCCATCTGCTTTGCTGCCACTTCTTAGGAATGATGCCTTAGCATATTTCCCAAGCACACACCCTCTGCACACATCATCATGTTCCATTCCAAGTTTTGGAACCCCTATTACTATCTCCTTGAGCATCTTGAGTGCTCCATGGTGTAAATGTCCCATTCTCCTATATTGTCTCTCTCTCTTGAATGAGTCCTAGTGAGATTATCTCATACCTTATCTATAGCATATCTATCATTAAATTGATTTCTATCCCTCTTATCAGGAGTCCTATCATCGATGAAAATCCGTAAAGAGTAGGGTGTTTTGGCTGAGGTGACGTTGGGCCCTTAACCCATTGTTGTCCAACTGTCTGGTTTATACCTTCTAGGGTTTCCCTCTCCAAGGCCTGCTTGATTTTACGGCAACAATTCCCTTTGATGCTAATATTTTTTTATTGCAAGGTTGTGGTTAGTGTGACACAGGTTACCAAGAGGCTTTGGAGTTTGGGACGTTTTTGGCTAAACTAGCCACCTCCAAGCATGTCAAGGGGCACACAGCTCAGTTTCACCTAAGGAACACTCAAAGGACTCCAAAAGGGATTAAAAAAGTGGCTTCATGCAGCCCCAAATCTCCGTTCCCTCCATCACTCAAAACAAAATTCATTTGGTTACTTTATTCATGATCATATTGAATATCTAGCAGCTTGGCTTATTGTTTTGACTATTGTTATAAAAACAATCACATTTGCTTAAGAAAAAAATAAGTTCGCTTGGTTTTTCTTAGGCAAAGTAGATTAGGATTTGGTTATATAAATTTGGGTTTGCACCTAAATATTAGATCTAGCATATGCTAGGATCTTGGGTTTGTTTTTCTTTCAAGCTTATTTGCACATTCTAACTTATTTTAGTTTGTTGATTTTTGACAGCCTTAGGCTAACATAAGGAGGATGGTTGATCAGTTGTGCTCATCCTTGGAGTTTGAAGCATCCAAAAGGCTATCAATGACAAGCTAGTTGGAAAAACAAGTTTTTACCTTGTAACCATTTTGAAGGGTTTTTCTCAATTCAAGGATTCTTCAAGGAATCTTTTTTGTAAACTCATTGTAATATCTTCCATTTGTCCGTAAGGGAGTTTTAGCTTTTTCCTTTGGACTTGATCTCATCTTGTATGAGAGATCAAGGCAAACATTGTACCTTTCCAAGTTATATTTAATTGTAACTTTTGAAGAAGATTCGTTTGACCATTTGTAACATTTGGAAGGAGTACTTTATCCCTTTGAGAGATTTCATTGTAAATTCCTTTCAAACTCACTCTCCATCCCTTAAGAGGGACTTAATAAAGCATTGATTTTTCCTTAGGAGTTAGGGGATTTTCCCCTAAACCCTTTCCCATTTGGGGAATAATCTTGTGTGATAAGAATCTTGTGTGATGCTTGAGTGGTCTTCAATATCTCTCATTGCTAAACTAAAGTAGACTAGACTAATCAACTAAGTGCATCTAATTTCCTTTTGCAAGCTATTTCCACTGCTTCATGTAATTTACTTACTCGTGTAATTTAATCTTTCCACTTCATTGTACAATCTAGTTAGCTTAGTCTCTTTTATTTGCTAATTTTACTTTGCATTCAAGTGATTCAACTCTCTAGATTAGTTAGTTATGCTTTAGCCTTAACCAATTTGCCTCCAGCTTTGTTGGCTGAAGTAGTAATTTAGAGACCCTTCTCCCCCTATTGACTCCTTATTCTGAGATCAAGGTGTTGGAAATTCGATTGCAAAATTGAATTTCTAATCATAATAATTACTTGTGACTGTGTATATATATGTTTTTCCATTACTTTTTAATCCATTCAGTAAGTCATCAAGCAATTATACAAATACAGTGCACAAAAAGACAAGGAATGCAAAAAATTAGGCCAGAGGAAAAACCCACAAGGGGAAAACCCATCAATCCTTTCCTTATAGCTTCTTCATCAACAAGAGAAATCTAAGTCAAACTAATTATTAATCCAAGTGTCAAGTCAGCCCTCCAACCTTTGCTATTAACTTTCGAAGTCAGTCAATCTGCCACATCCCAGAGATATAGGTGTCATAGAATGCCTGCTTGATTATAGGAAAGATGCCACAAGAGCTTGCATCAATACAGAGAAATATGTCCACAAGAACTCGCATCCTCTTCATAGAACTCGCATCATATATCCACAGAAATTCGTATTATCATCACAGAACATAAACTTCGTATCACATAGAGCCTCAAAATCTTTATTGATGTATCTCGGATCTTCTTCCCTTGGATGAGGACGAGTAGGAATTATTTATAGTCAATTCATGAGATCGAATATGTGTGTATACTGGCTAAGCCGACTTGATGTTTGGAGGGTCGAATTGGCAACTTGAAGGGACAATTGACACTCACAAAAATTTAAATTTTCTTCTTTTCATAGGGTCACAAAGAACATTCCCTTTGACTTCTCTTTTGACCAAAATAAAGCATGAAGAACATGCTACAAAATAATAATAAATTTCCTAATTTTGTTTTTACATAATGACATTTATGAAGACCAAACCTAGTTACAATCTCTAACACTCTCTCTTAACTAGGAAGGTATCCATAATGACTCATTGGGATATTCTCAAGTTGAAGACTTTTATAAAAAAGGACCCAGATTGATAAGCATCAATGATGGTAACATAATCATAACCAGCATTGTCACATTACCAAGGCCTTGATAGGTAAGCTCTATCTCTCCATTAGATCAGAGCACAAGGTTAGGATGCATTCAATAGGACACCACACTTCCCCTCCGAGGCACATACTCCACCTAGGATCATCGAAGTATGTCCGAACATGACCATTTCCTAATCCCAAGGAAATGTCAGTCCACCGGACCATTCTTTACCAAGTCCATGTACTTGACTTAGAGTGTTAATTCTAACCGTCCATAGTACATGACTCAAGAATGTCTTTCTAAGATGTTTATCCAATCCACCATTCTCCTCATCCATGTCCATGACTTACGACTGTTAGTCCTGGTCACAGTACATGACACAAGGAGAACAAGGTGTCCATCCTCACTCCCTCTCAAACAAGGAGGAGATAACTACAAGCCCAAGCCTGTGTTGGAAGTACTCATACTTCCCTTACATCAGCTACTTGTTCTTCCATGGAGTTTTGTTGTAGCTTCTCGACTCCTATCAGCACCATGCTCTCGAATCATGAAGTGCTTCGACCTTCCATAAAAATCGGGTTCTTGACAATCATCATACAACTTTGATCAAAGTCTCACAGTCGAATCTAGCACATCATCAAACAGTTGATCAAACATTTTACGAAGCCAAAACTGCTTCAAAGCTAACTACACAAACTGCCAAATCTTATGCCTCTGCAATGCCATAGTGCAACAGAATCCTGTTTTATGCTCATACCAGATCCGAAGCAAAAACCACCAGTAGTACCCTTCATCATCAACACTGTTAGCCCAAACAATGCAATCATGAATCAAATGTATCAAGGAACAAATCAGCTACCGATACAATGATGGATCAGCAAGATCAAAATCCAAACTTCTAGAGGATCTTTATCACATGCTTCTTTTGATCAAGAAAAATTTCAATAGTATTCTACCAATCCTTAGGTTATCAAGTCAAGATCCTTCATGTCGAGTTTTTCTTTCAGCTCTCTCAAAAGGCAACACTATTTCCTCTAACACAAGAGTCCTTCCTTTATCAGAAACAAATCATTCAATCAATCCTCAAAGTATGAGTTCTTCTTTAATCATGAGACTCCTCTTCCTGGGGTAACTTTTCCAATTGAGACAAATGTCTTATCATGATTCTTTCCTTCTATCTTGGGAGAATTTTCTTGCTTCCATGCTGCCAACAACTTGACTTAGTAAATGGATGTTTCCAAATGCCTACTCCTCTTGCATTCAGTTTCCTATAGTTTTGGAAAGTCCTCTAGCTTTGCTATGTTCCTCCATTTCCTACATCTGCTACCAAGGACCTAGGCATCCCTCGTCATTAGCCTGTAATCCCTTTTGGGAGAAATCAGCTTCCTCTTGAACTTAGACTTCTTGCATTTGTCTATTCATGAGCATGAAGTCATGTTTGTCATTTCCAGGAGCTAGAGTTTCTTCTTTTCAGCGGAAAAGGATTAGTCGTAGGGTTTGTCCCTAGGGTTTTCTAATTCAAATCTTTGCTATGGTTTACAAACCTGAGATACTTCAATATTCAAAGTCTTCAAGACTTGCCATACTTCAAATTGCAAATTCTATACAAATGTGTTGGTTGCAAACCCTAGAAATGATATCGACAAGCCTTCTATACAAGAAGTGGAGTCCCTTGATATTCTGATCATTGATTCACATAAATTTAGTCTTTATGTGTAGGGATAGGGTCCAAGCACCTCTCATAATGATTGTGTCTTTATCCTTAAGAGAGAAAACATGACTACTTATGCAAAGGCCCTTTCATAGCACAACAGGTGTCAACAATTTCTTTCATAAAATTGGTAGTTTATACTTCATTTTCATTCTCATCTAAAGTGATTCCTTCATAGCATATTAGATCTAGCAATGTGATATATGAGATCTTCTATGAGCATATAACTTAGATGCAAGAGAACTTTAACATGGGTCCTATGCTTGGTTCTTGGAATGTGAAGAACGAAATTTATACGTACCTCTTTGGAAATTTTACATGTCTTCCATGAATATGGTACCTGTTGACCACTACATGTCAACTACCCATAATAGTACACCCCCTTTTTCGCAAAAGGGATAGCGCTTGATTGACGTGTCTGTGCCTGTCATCATTAGCCCGATCATGTTATGTTGTAAACCCAGTCTGCATGTGTAAATTGTAAATAATCTTAGCAGATCTAAGTCATGTATGTAAACTGCCTAGGCAAACCTAATTTTCTAGTGATAATCTATGTTCCAGAAGGTTTTTTGTCTCACCAATCCATGGTCGGCAGAGTTTTCCTTTAACCTAACCCCAAAGCCGGAATGAATTTTGTCATTAGAATCTTAGGGGAATCCTAGTGTGCTTCGAGTCTATGTAAAAGTAATTTGGAAATAATCCTAATTATCTGGTTAGGTTATTTCAAATTGCTTGATCTGCTAGATTATATATTTGTCGCAGAACTAGGTGGTCTATGAGGGTCTATGTCAAATAGGTTTTCCCCCCTTGAGATGTAAAATTGTAAAAGTCATGATGTAAAGTGTCTTGAGGGTTAGAAAATGTTTTAATCCCCTCATAAGTCCTAAGTTTTAGGTCCTAGGTGATTTTTCCAAAGGCTAAGTTCGAAGATACAAAAAAAAATAATCAAAAAATAATAAAATTAAATTAAAAAATAATAATAATAATAAAAATAAAATAAATTTAAACAAAATAAATTAAAATAATAAAATAATAATAAGTCAGAATTTTGAGTAAATAAATGCAGGATTTTAATTTTTAAATATTAAAATGCATTTAAAAATTAGACGGATGAGATTGAAAGGGATTTTGATCCTCATCGACGATTGAGATTAGTTTGACATGGATCACTCAAACTAGCCGTTGGAAATTTTTCCTTTAAATAGGGTGTTAGGGGTCATTTGAGATCATTCGATCTTAGAGTCGTGTGCTAAAGAAAGCTCTCTTGTAGTCACTTTTTGTGCAATAAAGAAAGACTTTGGGGTTGAAATATTGTTGGTGTTACTCTTCTGGAAATGCTGTAAGATGTTTTATTTTTCTGCATATTTTATTTTCATCCATTGATAATAACTTGATGAAGATTGATCTAGGCACAAGTATCTTGTCTGATCTCTGGGGTTTGAATGATAGTTTAATTTCTGAAATATAATGGCAGGTATCTCCATTTGATCTGAATTTCACTGTTGTTTTCTCCCTCTATGTTAATGGTTGATTTAAGTTGTGCGGGATATTTTTAGTTTTGAGTTTACCGGGCGTTAGGGGAAGTTCTCGGCTGAACCAGCCAACTCCCGGATTGCGTTTTCTAAAAGAGCCCAGCCAATTTTGATCCCAGGCTTATCATTTGAAAATTTTCTTTTATGAATGCATGAAGGGTTTTCTGAAGCATTTCACATTAAATTTAAAATTCTAAAAATATTTCTGTGGATTATTAATAAACCTGGCTACTTAGGGTCATTAATCTGTAAATACTGTAATAATTTAGTTGATTTAGGGTTTTCAGTTTTGTTTCTTGCACATATTATTTTTGGGTGTTCTGTTTTTTGCCATTGCAGGTTGCAGGTACAGGTTTTGTGAAATTTTTCAGGGTTTCCATCAGGCAATCTGCAGGAAAGATTCAAAATTTTAATTAAGTTTCTAGACTATGGGTTTGCTACTGCGTTTCATTTTTCACTGCTGCTTGGGGTTTTCATTTCATAGAAAATTTTCGAAATTTTTTTAAGAACAGGGTGTGGGATTGCTGCTTCACCTCCAAGCACTGTTCTCCCACTTGCAGCACACTGGAAAAAAAATTTCCCTTCGCGTTTTTCCTCTCAGCTATCTGCAACAAGCTTCCTCAGCGCCATTCACGCTGCCCTCATCCGCTGTTCCAAATCTGCGTTCCACTTTTTGTATTCTCGCAGTCATGCAATCCCCTTAACCACGCAACTCTCTCCATTGAAATCTCCTTAACCCTCATGCTGGTTTCAAAAAACGCTAACCCTTTTCACGTTGTCCTGCTCAGCTCCCTGTATGCCACCTCTTCCTTGCTGAGTGCAATTCCATTGCCTTTCCACAACACCCATACCCTCATCCGCTGTAATCCATTTCCACACTTCTCCTTCACGTATTTCTCATTTCCTTGCTGCTTACCCTGCCTCTCACGCAACTGAGCCATCCACGCAGTCATTCCTACGCTGTCGTCCAAGTTCCTCTGCACCTACGTGCTGCCTCTCTCCTGCGTTTACCAGTGAACACCAACGGCTTCATCTGCACTTCTTCCTTGCTAGCGAACTCTCCCACGCAATTTCCTTCCTCGCAGCCCTTCTAGAACATTCATTCATTGCTACGCTCCACACTGCCATACTCATCTGCATCCCATCCAGACCTGCAAAACGCCTACGTAGCTCCTATCGCACCTACCATTCCCTCGTTCGTCCGTCCTGCACACATTGAAAAACAACAACAAAAAACGAAAAAATGCGTATGAGTAGGTTAGTGTAAGGACTATGCGTTGGTTAGTTTTAGGTTAGATTTTCATTTGTTTAATTAAGATTTAGATCTGAGTTCCTTTTTTAGTTAGGATTTAGATTTGTTTTTTTTTATTATAAATTTTCATCTTTGTTATGTATATTCGTATGTTAGAGCCAGATCTTAGGTTATAGTTTTAGAGTTTGATTTCTTTTAGTTTATTTCATTAGGCTTTTTTTTTAATTTAGATTTTAATCTCTGGAATTAGATTATTGTTAGTTTTAGATTTTGGTTTTATTTTTATTTTAAGTTTTGATCTTTATAAAAAATATAAAAATCGATGTTCATTTGTTTTAAATTAAATTTTATTTAGATTCTATATTGTTTTATTTTATGTATATAGATTATGTATTAGTTTTAGATTAGATTTTATTTAGATTTTAAGTTTTGTTCCATCTTAAATTTAAAAAATTTAAATCATAAAAATCATAAAAGTTTTTCATATTTTGTTTTTAATTTTTTAGATTTATTTGACTTTAGGATTAATTTATAATTTTTGAGTTTTAATTTAGTTTAGTTTAGTTTAATTTTGTTTTTTTTTTTCAAAATATTAAAAATATTTAAAAAAAATTGAAAAAATTGAAAATTCATTTTTGGTGTCTTTTGTGGTATCTATGTTCCACTTCTTTATAGTTAAATGCGCTTAAATGTTTGTCTAAAGTTAGCTATATGAAAGTGGTAACTAGTCAGCATTTAAATTTTATGATCACTTAAAGCATTTGATTTTTCTCGAAGTTTAATTGCTAGAACATTGTTAAGCATTGTGCATCTTGCATTACTTGGTTTACTTGATGATAAATGATTGTTTTACAAAGTTCATATCACTGCAACATCTAATAAACAATCATTTAATCATTAACTCCATAAGGCACTGGTCTATTAATTTCTAAAATCAATCAGGTGCTAAATTGCCTTGTTGTGTCTCCCAACCCAACTGGTCCACAGTTGGTCTTCATTCATCCCATAGGATCTACCCCCCTTAGCCTCGGGAGACGGCTTAAACAGAGAGATCGGGGATCAGGGTGACAGCCCCCGGTCTGAGCGTTGTCATGACAATCTGTGCGACAACATTTTTTGGCGCCGTTGCCGAAGATACTTTATTCTCGGTGTTTCAATGACATTCATCTTCTCATTTCTCATCATTCTTTCATCTTTCTCATCTCTCATTTGAGCTCGCAGATTCAACATTTTTTGGCATCATCTCGATCTTTTCATCACCTTATCTTTTGTCATATCAGCAACTTCTCTTCAGTTCGTTTTTTATTTGGGTGGCAACTCCATTTTATTTCTTTTATTTTTCTCAGGCAAGAAGCCTCCCTCATATCTGCTTGTTGGTTGCTTTTTGGATCCTAGAATGAGATTCATTGTTTAAGTGGTGACTCCACTTCTTTCATCTCTTGATTTTCTTTAGCAAAGATCTCTTTCTATCATCCATTTGGTCGCTTGTTATTCATCATGGATTATTCGTTTAAACCATGTCATTTTACTGATGATCTCCATGATGTTCCGTAAGTGGCTATTTCTAAATTATCTTTGTTCTCGGGTGGTGATTCAGTCGTTGTTAAAAAGCATCTAGGCAAATTTACTCGTATAATGATCATGTATTGTAGCTCTCCTCAGTATAATCATGAAGATGTCAAAATGGTCTATTTGTCCTTTCTTTAGAGGATGATGCTTTGAATTGATTTAATAATTGCCCTGAAGATTCTTTCACTTCTTTACAAGACATTGTCGATGCTTTCAAAGATAGATATGGTGATCTAGATAGCTCGCCTTGTGCCCCTAAAATTGTGCAACAGAATGAAAGTAATCTTATAAAAGGTCCAGCTGTCGATGAAAGATTTCAAGACAATTCTTCATATTAGAATGTGCCATCCACCTGTACCATTGCAGATCAAATCCATGATAGTGGAAAAGAAGGGACAAATTATAAAATCAGTGTCGACAATGAAAAGGAAGATCAGAAGCAAATTATACAAGAACTAATGCGGCTGGTAAAAAATATGGAGATCAATCAAACTAATTACGCCAATGATGTGAGAACTTTATGCACCCACCTGGAAAAACGTAATAGGAGATGGAGATCATGCAAAATCAACATGCTAAGGAAATTGATACCATGAAGACTAATCATGACACAGAAATTAGTTTTATGCAAAGAAAGTTATCAGGCCTAGAGGAAAATATGACAACCATGAAACCTAATCATGATAGGGAAATTAATTCTATGCAAAATAAGTTATTGACCATGGAAGAAGACCATGCCAAGGAAATTAGTGCTATGAAGGTTGAACACTCTAGTTAGATGGATACCATTACAATACAGGTTCAGCAATTTCAACAACTGTCAGAAGATGAAAGAAACCAGGGAACGTCAATAGGTCAGGAGCCTCCTTATCTGTTACAGAAAGCTCCATCATATTATGAGGTCCTTTGTTCCATTGAAAAGTGGATAATTGAAGGTGACCTGGATAAAAGGGAAATTAATAATCAGGTTGGTGCTCACGTGGTTAATCCACCAGTCATTGAAGATCAAGTTATAACTCATGGCATCTGTGAGATTGATCCATCATCCTTGACAGGGCAGATGCAGAATGAAGAAAGACATGTCACGCATATCTTACATACTTCATCTGAGAGCTTTGAAGCAGAAAGTTCCATGTCATCAGTGATACAGCCTGCCACGAAGAAAAAGCGCAAGAAAAAGAAAATGAGAAAAAGATTTGATGCATCAGACGGTCGCGAGCAGCTTGATTTTTGGATAGAGAAAAGTCCTACCGTATGCAAAATTGGACATGGCACATCCGACAAGCAGTCGACAGATTTCCCTGAAAGCAGGCAAATGTTCAGTATACACCATATTGAACACATCTGATGCCATGGGGCATCCTCTGTATTTCTAACCCTACCCCTTGTTTTTTCAGCATTTTCATTTCTGTTTTAGGATTAGATTTACTTTTCATGTTACTAGATAGTTAATAAATGAAGAGCTTATATCTTTCTTGTGCTTAATGTTATATGATAATTTTGGGATGGATGCTACTTATGTTTTAATGTGTGTTGCGTGGATGCAGATTCTGGATTATCACATTTCTGCAATGCAGCAACGTGTCCCCAAGTAGAGCCAGATGTTGACCACTATGTGTCAACTACCCATAGCAGTACGCCCCCTTTTTCGCATAAGGGATAGCGCTTGATCGACGTGTTCGTGCCTGTCATCATCAAACCGATCATGTTATGTTGTAAACCCAGTTTGCATGTGTAAATTGTAAATAATCTTAGCAAATTTGAGTCATGTATGTAAACTGCCTAGGCAAACCTAATTTTCTAGTGATAATCTACGTTCCAGAAGGTTTTTTGTCTCACTGATCCATGATCGGCAGAGTTTTCCTTTAGCCTAACCCCAAAGCCGGAATGAATTTTGTCACTAGAATCTTAGGGGAATCCTAGTGTGCTTCGAGTCTATGTAAAAGTAATTTGGAAATAATCCTAATTATCTGGTTAGGTTATTTCAAATTGCTTGATATGCGAGATTATATATTTGTCGCAGAACTGGGTGGTCTATGAGGGTCTATGTCAAATGGGTTTTCCCCCCTTGAGATGTCAAATTGTAAAAGTCATGATGTAAAGTGTCTTGAGGGTTAGAAAATGTTTTAATCCCCTCATAAGTCCTAAGTCCTAGGTGATTTTTCCAAAGGCTAAGTTAGGATCCAAAAATAAATAATAAAAAATTAAAAATAAATTAAAAAATAATAATAATAATAATAAAATAAAATTAAATTAAAAAAATTAAAAATTAAAAAAAAAAATTAAAATAATAAAATAATAATAAGTCAGAATTTTGAGTAAATAAATGCAGGATTTTAATTCTTTAATATTAAAATGCATTTAAAAATTCGACGTATGAGATTGAAAGGGATTTTGATCCTCATCGACAGTCGAGATTAGTTTGACATGGATTACTCGAACTAGCCATTGGAAATTTTTCCTTTAAATAGGGTGTTAGGGTTCATTTGAGATCATTCGATCTTAGAGTCGTGTGCTAAAGAAAGCTCTCTTGTAGTCACTTTTTTTGCAATAAAAAAAAACTTTGGGGTTGAAATCTTGTTGGTGTTACTCTTCTAGAAACGCTATAAGATGTTTTATTTTCTGCATAATTTTATTTTCAACCATTGATAATAGCTTGATGAAGATTGATCTAGGCACGGGTATCTTGTCTAATCTTTGGGGTTTGAATGATAGTTTAATTTCTGAAATATAATGGCAGATATCTCCATTTGATCTGAATTTCACTGTTGTTTTCTCCCTCTATGTTAATGGTTGATTTAAGTTGTGCAGGATATCTTTAGTTTTGAGTTTACCAGATGTTGGGGGAAGTTCTCGGCTAAACCAGCCAACTCCCGATTGCGTTTTCTGAAAGAGCTCAGCCAATTTTGATCCCGGGCTTATCATTTGAATTTTTTTTATGAATGCATGAAGGGTTTTCTGAAGCATTTGACTTAAATTTAAAATTCTGAAAATATTTTGTGAATTATTGATAAATCTAGCT
This sequence comes from Pinus taeda, assembly GCA_000404065.3. NCBI lineage: Eukaryota > Viridiplantae > Streptophyta > Pinopsida > Pinales > Pinaceae > Pinus > Pinus taeda. Next base: position 185,654 of record APFE031266044.1, read on the forward strand.
GCTTAGAGTCGTTAATCTGTAAACACTGTAATAATTTCGTTGATTTAGGGTTTTCAGTTTTGTTTCTTGCACATATTATTTTTGGGTGTTCTGTTTTTTGCCATTGCAGGTTGCAGGTACAGGTTTTGTGAAATTTTTCAGGGTTTCCATCAAGCAATCTGGAGCAGGAAAGATTCAAAATTTTAATTAAGTTTCTAGACTACAGGTTTGCTACTGCGTTTTCATTTTTCACCGCTGCTTGGGATTTTCATTTCATAGAAAATTTTCGAAATTTTTTTAACAACAGGTTGTGGGATTGCTGCTTCACCTCCAAGCAGTTTTCTCCCACTTGCAGCACACTGGCAACGTTCTTTTCCTCTACATTTTTCCTCTTAGCTATCTGCAGCAAGCTTCCTCAGCTCCATTCACGCTGTCGTCATCCATTGTTCCAAATCTGCATTCTACTTTTTATATTCCCGCAGTCATTCAATCCCCTTAACCACGCAGCGCTCTCCATTGAAATCTCCTTAACCCTCATGCTGATTTCAAAAAACGCTAACCCTTTTCACGTTGTCTTGCATAGCTCCCTGCGTGCCGCCTCTTCCTTGCTGAGTGCAATTCCATTGCCTTTCCACAGCACCCATACCCTCATCCGTTGTAATCCATTCCCACACTTCTCCTTCACGTATTTCTCATTTCCTTACTGCTTACCCTGCCTCTCACGCAACTGAGCCATCCACGCAGTCATTGCTACGCTGCCGTCCACGTTCCTCTGCACCTGCGTGCTGCCTCTCTGCTGTGTTTAGCAGTGAGCACCAATGGCTTCATCTGCACTTCTTCCTCGCCAGCAAACTCTCCCACGCGATTTCCTTCCCTGCAACCCTTCCAGAACATTCATTTGTTGCTATGCTCCACGCTGCCACACTCATCTGCATCCCATCCAGACCTGCAAAATGCCTACACAGCTCCTATCACACCTGCCATTCCCTCGTTTATCCGTCCTACACATTGAAAAACAACAACAAAAAACGAAAAAATGCATATGAGTAGGTTAGCATAAGGACTATGTGTTGGTTAGTTTTAGGTTAGATTTTCATTTTTTTAATTAAGATTTAGATCTAAGTTCCTTTTTTAGTTAGGATTTAGATTTGTTTGTTTTTTTTTATAAATTTTCATCTTTGTTATGTATATTTGTATGTTAGTGCCAGATCTTAGGTTATAGTTTTAGAGTTTGATTTCTTTTAGTTTATTTCATTAGGTTTTTTTTTTAATTTAGATTTTAATTTCTGGAATTAGATTATTGTTAGTTTTAGATTTTAGTTTTATTTTTATTTTCAGTTTTGATCTTTATAAAAAATATAAAAAACGATTTTCATTTGTTTTAAATTAGATTTTATTTAGATTTTATATTGTTTTATTTTATGTGTATAGATTATGAGTTAGTTTTAGATTAGATTTTATTTAGATTTTAAGTTTGTTTCATCTTAAATTAAAAATTTTAAAATCCTAAAAAATTTAAAAAATCATAAAAAGTTTTTCATATTTTGTTTTAATTTTTTAGATTTATTTGACTTTAGGATTTAATTTAATAATTTTGAGTTTTATTTAGTTTAGTTTAGTTTAGTTTAATTTTGTTTTTTTGTTTTGTTTTTTTAATTATAAAAATATTTAAAATAAATAAAAATAAAAAAATTGAATAGTCATTTTTGGTGTCTTTTGTGGTATCTATGTTCCACTTCTTTATAGTTAAATGCGCTTAAATGTTTGTCTAAAGTTAGCTATCTGAAAGTGGTAACTAGTCAGCATTTAAATTTTATGATCACTTAAAGCATTTGATTTTTCTCGAAGTTTAATCGCTGGAACATTGTTAAGCATTGTGCATCTTGCATCACTTGGTTTACTTGACGATAAATGATTGTTTTACAAAGTTCATATTACTGCAACATCTAATAAATAATCATTTAATCATTAACTCCATAAGGCACTGGTCCATTAATTTCTAAAATCAATCAGGTGCTAAATTACCTTGCTGTGTCTCCCAACCCAACTGGTCCACAGTTGGTCTTCATTCATCCCATAGAGTCTACCCCGCTTAGCCTCGGGAGACGGTTTAAACAAAGAAATCGGGGATCAGGGTGACAGCCCCCCGTCTGAGCGTTGTCGTGACAATCTGTGTGACAACAGTACCAAAACACAATCGCTTCAAGCTACTTCAAAGAAATTTCCTTGAGATGGTTTGTATGTTACACATGTTACAGATACTACTTATCATTATGGCCACCACCCGGTTCTTGGGGCCAATGTTGTCCTACCACATCATGGAAAAGAACCCTTAATGGGTGATGAACTACTCCACCACTAAGGGGGTAACTACCGCTACACATCATTCAAAGCATGATCTCATTTCCTAGAACTTTGGGCAACAATACAAAGAAAATCAAGAAAAAGCAAAAGGCAATAAGAGGGGTGGAAAAACAAAGGTCGAGGTAACTCATGTATCCACGATTACTCCTTCCTCACATATGTATGCCCAGAATGTGGAATTTCTTATCACTGCTACCCCTTTGACCATGGCATTTGACCCTGAGACCCCTTTTCCCCTTCGTTCCATCATTATTCATGTGACACCTATTGGTTGAAGGATGTACCAATGCTCACCCTATAAGTTCCATTATGACCCTCTAGAGGGCTTGGATCCCGTATAGGGAGGCCAAGTCCAAGATGAAGACCCACGTGCAATCTTGTATAAGATCCAATGTGTCTCCTCATCGTCCAGTACAATTAATCATTAGTGCAATTGAGAAGAGAAGCTCACAAATCAAGGGCAGAAGAGGACACTTCCAAATGGCATGCCCTTCCAAGTGGGCTTTAAACATGTACAGGTGTTACCTTGCTCAACAAGAGAAGTTAGTGAAGGACCCTATTAGGTGGTTTCAACCTCTAAGGGAATGGCAGGTCCATGGTACATCCATCAAATGGCAAGTGTCATATTAATAATGATGGAACGAAGTGGGGGCAAGAGAGAAGGCTCCAAGCCATATGCCATGGTACAAGGGTAGCTATGATGAAGGAAGCCCACGCATTGGGTATATGAATGTAGGAGAGAGCAATCGTGGTACATGAGTTACCCCGACCTTTGTTTTTCCACCCTTCTACATATGTCTTTTTCCTTTCATTGTTTTTTCTTGATTTTAGTGCTCGGGTCTTAAGGGGGTGAAAGTATGATGCATAAGATGTAGCAGTGAATACCCGCTTAACATGGGGCAATTATTTTGAATCAGTTAACGGAGAACCCACAGTATGAACATTTTTATGCCAACGTTTCAAATCCCAAATGGGATCCATCATCAGGACTAAGAATGATGATAAAAGATGAGCTGCTTTAGAGAAATAAATACTATTGAGGTTAAATTTTTGGATCAACACACTGTCGGCTGGGAAATTTATTTATTAATTTTATTTTATTAATTTATTATTTATTTTATTAAAATAATTAATTTATTTATTTTTATTAATCTTATTCATTTAATTCTATTAATTTAATTAGAATAAATAAAAATTGTTATTATTTTTTTATTTAATTAAAATAAAAAAATTATTTATTTAATTAAAATAATATTAACGTTAATTTAATTTAATTTATTTATTTTAATATTTTTATTACTATTAACTTTTAATATATTTTATTGTATAAATAATTAAACCCTATAATTAATTATTTATATATTTATTAATTAATTAATTAATTATGACTATTTATAATAATTAATGGATATAATATACTAATTATTACTATATAAATATATATATATATAATATATATATATCCTCATTGATTATATGATTAATTATAATTAATTAATATGAGTTTATCTCATTAATAATTATGTATAGAAATTCATATATTATGTTGTATTTTAGGGTTAATTATTATATATTTGTTAATATTAAAATAGGGTTATTAGAATATTTTACCTGCTTACCTGCTATACCTGGGATGAGTTTGCGATCTTGATTCCTTGATCAAGGGAAGCCAGCTCCTGCTAATCTCCATACCATTGTCTCTGTTTAGATTATGGGGATGCTTGATAATTTCAAACGCTTCTCTGATCTTTCGTCTCTGATGCTGCTCCTCCTTTGCGATAATTGATGCGCTTTTGAGGCATATATGGTGCTTAGTCTTTGCGGAGTGCTCAGCCAAGGCTGAGGTACGAGATCTTTCATTCTTGATATCAGCGCCATGTTCCTTGAGCCTTGTCTGGAGGGAGCGACCTGTTTCACCAATGTAGCTTTTTCCGCATGAACAATCTATTTTGTAGACTCCTTTGAGCTGATGTTTATCAATATCATCTTTTACAGACCTCAAACCTTGCCTAATAGTTCCAGGGGCTGAGAAATGCATGATGATGTTTTTCTTCCTTAGGATTTTAGCAATTTTATCTGTAACTCCATGGATATAAGGTAGAAAAACTTTACCACCCTGAGGCTGGTCTTGAGTCTTAGGTTTATGATATAGCAACTTTCTTTCGGCTTTTTCTATGGCTCTTTTAATTCTGGGCTGGGTGATGGTGGGATTCAGCATGGAGGTAACTTTCTGTGTGGGTTGACCTCCTGAAGACTTTATGCCCTAAAGAGCCATCCTCTTTCCTGATGATTAGAACGTCTAAAAATGGGATGCTCATGTTTTCCTCAAGTTCCATAGTAAATTTTATTTCTGGAGAGATAAAATTCAGGTGAATGAAAAACTTGTCAAGCTCTGGTTTACCATGAGTCCATTTTATATTTGTATCGTCGACAAATCGCTTCCACCATGCTGGTTTCAAAGGATATGATTCAAGGGCCTTCTTTTCAAAGTATTCCATGTATAGGTTGGCCACGATTGGCGAGAGGGGAGATCCCATTGCCACACCAGATGTTTGCTCATAAAATACACCCTAGAATGTGAACACAGTTGACCTTAAGCAGATTTCAGCCAATTTTGCAGTCCCTGGATCAGTAACATCTTTTATAACCTGAATGGCCTCATCAAGAGGAATCTTGGTGAATAAGGATACCACGTCAAAGCTGACAAGGATGTCATCACGCTCAATCCTTTCATTTTTAATGAGATTTACAAAGTCCTGGGAGTCTTTGATGAAGGAATCAGTGTTACCGACAAGGGGTTTAAGAATTTTAGCAACATACTTAGCAAGTTCATAGGTTGGGGAGCCAATAGTATTTACTATCGGTCTAAGGGGGACCCCTTCTTTATGGATCTTGGGTAAACCATAGATTCTAGGGATAGATTCACAGGAGGGTATTAATTTCTTTTTTATTTTATCGTCAAGGTTGGAATCTGAGATGATCTTTTTTACATCCTTCATGATTTTGGGGATGGGATTACTGTTCAGCTTCTTATAACTGCCACATTTTAGGTGATCATTCATTTTCCTTACATAGTCATCTTTATCCAAGATGACTGTTGCTCCTCCTTTATCTGCCTTAAGAACCACAATGTTGTCACTGCTCCGCAAGGATTTGAAGGCCTTTTGTTCTTCCTTACTCAGGTTTCTTTTGGGGGTTTTGGCTTTCCTCATGATGAGAGAAAATTCTTGTCTCAATGCTTCTTTCTCATCTACAGGAAGGTTATTAATCCCATCCTCTATGCTACATATCATCTTTTCAATAGGGAGGTTTTTAGGAGCCACCGCAAACCCCATACCTTTGCTGAGAACATTAATGACTTCAGGATCTAGTTCCTGGGAAGACAGATTGACCACTTTTCTTTTTAATTTTGACTCACAGTTGTTTGCTGAAGACCTGGTACCATCTTTGGAACTCCTTGAAGCATCTTGATTGTTTCTGCCTTCTGCGCTATTATTAATAAAGAATTCATTGTCTAACCCATTACCACATTCGCCCTTGCTATTGATCTTGATTAAATCATGAGCAGAATCCTGATTTTTGCTAACACCATGATTCTGCGCGTTCTTACTGAAATTAATGACCTTATTATCAGTTGCGCTGAGGGGATTAACCTTGTCGTTATTCTTAATACTGTTATTACAACCGAAATTCTCATGTTTAAAGTTACCACTCCCGCTACCTACAACATAATCCTGCGTATTATTATTAAACTTACTGGCTTCTACGTTATCGTTATTCATTACCACTCAATCCTTCCCGCTGTTTGCATCATAATTCTGCGTATATTTATTAAACACAATGGCTTCTGCGTTAACCTTTTCGTTATCTACATCATAAACCTGCGTATTATTATTAAACATACTGGCTTCTACGTTATCTTTATTTATTGCCACTCGACTCTTCCCGCTGTAAACACCATAATTCTGCGTATATTTATTCAACTCAATGGCTTCTGCGTTATCACTGGCTACATCATAATTCCGCGCATTAATATTGAACCCACGGGTATCTGCGTTATCATGATCTGTGTCTTCGTTATTGAAACCACTGTTATTTATTACCACTCGTATCTTCTGCGCAGCAATGCCCACTACGCTGTTCTGGGTATTATTGATATTGCGGTTTTCATTCTTTAGAACGCTGTCCAACCCGGTGACTGCGTTGCCTTTAACACTGTTTATCCAATAACCGGAACCCTTGACTCTGTCAATATCCTTCCTGCTTAATAGATTGGACAGTTTCTTGCGTTGTCTTGCCTAAGCAATTTGTCCTTCATTATCAGCTTTAAGAGCAATCCTGGCATCAATGATAGACCAGAGATTTTTGTTAAAGCTGTTAGCTAGTTTAAGGTGTGCTGAGAGAGCCAAGCGTCCAAGATTTTCCAGAGAAGCCCTAACCCTTTTAATTTCTGACCGAATTAGAGAGAAGCTTAGTTGTAAAAACGCCTTGCTATTATATTTGTTCTGCAATCTATGCTTGACTTGTGCAAATGGAGGAATGAGATTATTGTCCCTACAGTTTTTAAGAAAATTAAGATCCGCAACTCTTCTTGCTATCCTCACTCTAAATCTTTCGAGTAAAAGGATTTCACTCCAAACATCCCCTCCGTGTAGGGACAAGATTCTGGATTTAAGAGATCTGTGGTTTGTATCTTTTGAATCAGTTACCAGAGAACCCACAGTATGAACATTTTTATGCCAACGTTTCAAATCCCAAATGGGATCCATCATCAGGACTAAGAATGATGATAAAAGATGAGCTGATGGGTGATGGGGAAATTCATCACCCATCAGTGGTTGGGACAATCATGGGTTCCTTAATGATGCAAAGGGCACTCATAGGGGCCCTAAGAACCAGGGTGATGGCCATAATGATAGAGGGTAGAGATCATGTTTGGCTTTTGTCCACATGCTAAATTCTTTTGTCCCGACTATCTTTTGCATTTTGTGGTACATTTCCTATTGTATGTGGCCATATTATGTTTTTATCTTTATTTTTAGCTACATCAACCTCTAGGCATCGTTCCAGGCTCAACACAAAGTGTGGATAAGGGGAAGGGGAGGCGAACACCTTGTGGACCCAACAGACAAATGTGGACCCACATGGGAAAATGTGAAAAAGGGCTTGTAGTTGTTGAGATTTCTAAGTTTAACAAATCATAAATTCTTCCTGCATTATCTGGTTTATTTCACCTACTTATTTATTCCTTAACAAGTTATTTAACCATATAAATACTGAAAATAAACACAAATGCAATCTCAATTCATATACAAATCATCAACTGAAATAATAAACAAACACACAAAGGACACCATTATTTTTGGATAATCGTCCCCAAAAAAACCCAACTTGGGAAAACGGGTGCAGCAGTTCTGAGGGTTTTATTATTAGGCAGCTTTCTTGAGTACAACTACAGTGCCAAACTGGTTCACCCAACAGAGATTTCTATCCGGCAGTAATACCTCTCTTTGGAAGCAGATATTCAGCAAGTCTGCCCCACAAAAATCCTATCAGCGCTTCTCCAAGGTTTTGTGTCAGCCCTACTAGCCTCTGCGAAGCTTTGGCACCCCCTCCGTCAACCCTCTGCTGCTCTGCGTCATCTCTCTGGCCTTTTGTGTCACCCACGCAAGCCCTGCTAGCCTCTGCGCAATCTCTCTGGCCTTCTGTGTGGCTCTTGTTGGCTCTACGTAGCCTCCTCAATCACTGCGCTAACTCTCTGGCACTATCTCTGCCTCTCTGTTATGTACTCACTGCCCCTCGCTACAACTCAGATCACTTGTTCAAATTTTCTCAGCAAACCCCGCTCCATAAAATCAAACTGACTAATCAATCTTGGTGTATCTCCAACTGACCCTCAAGCCTCCTCTTATACTTTTCATGTTGAGTCTTCCACGACCGAGATTAAGTTTTTAATCAACGGCTAAGATTAGATTCGGCTTGATCCATGTCATTTAGAACATTCTCACCCAATTTTATATTAATACCCATTAATATTTTAATTTTCCTATGTTTAAAATTAGGACTCCATTAAAAATATTAATTATTTGAATATCTCTCTAACTGGGTGGAATTTCCCCAAACCATTTCTAGGTCTTGGAGATCTCATGTGCTTTAGCCTCTCCACCAATTTTCATGGCTAGAGCATATCTGATGCTACCACAAATCAACACTCCCCCTTAGCGAGGAATGTGCTCTAGTAATACTCCACCACTGAACATCACCCTAATCATCCGGAACCGGTACCTATGTTGATGCTTGGTCTGTTGCCCAAAATCCTCTGCATTGTTGCCTCTTGTACTGCTGCCCATTGATCTACCACTGCCACTGCTACATCTATACTGCAGTGCCCTTTGCATCCATGCTGTTGATGGTCCTTCCTCCCAACACTGCAACTCTCTCATCATGTTGCATTGTGCCACCCATAGCACTACCACTGCTAATTGTTGCACTACAACTCAATTACTGATAAGTAAGTAACTGATATACCCAACTACTGACATCCTTGTCGGGCTAGAATCCCCCTGATGCTGAAGCTACCTCTACTGCTATCCTGTGCTCCCTCTGTTGCCTCTACGCTACTGCAACACCTTTGTGCCTCTCACACTGCTGCAAACACCTATGTGCCTCTCTGCACTACTGCAAACATCTCTGTGTCTCTCGCACTGCTGAAACCCCCACTGCACTGCTACATACCACTCCACTCCAGCACTGCCTTGTCGCTCCATCCGCATCTTGCTTCTACTGACATCTGTCATCCTGCTACTGTCTCTTGGGGCTCCCGTAGCCAAATATGATCCAAGAGTTTGGGTACCTCAAGGATCTTGCCCCTCATCTTCTGTAGTCCTCCTAACTACAACTCGATGTCTCCCTACCTCTTCTCTAGAGGTGCATGAGCACTCATGGCACAATCGTCATCAATCTCGACTTCTTTCTCCACCTTAGCTGGAGCTACCTTGGAGTCAAAAGCATCTCCCTTATTCTTCTTCCTGGGACACTGGGTTGCATAATGACCCAGCTCCCCACAATGCAAGCATTTCACCTTGGAGATGTCCTTCCTCTTCCACTGATGTCCCATAGATGCCAGAGCCACATCCTCCTCTTTCTTGATTCGACCTCCTTTGCTGCTACTTCCTGCCTTGGTCAGTCCCTTGATCTCTTCCTAGTGAAGAGTTTCCCACATCTCTTCCCATCCTAGAAGAGTAGCTCTGCCCAAAATGCTTTGGACAAATGTCTCATAATCCTTGGAGATTGCATTTAGGGCGGTCCTCACCATGAACTCCTGATCGGGCATGGCCCCTATGGAAGTAAGTTGGTCCCGAATCTCTTGCAACCTACTGAGGTATAAATCTATTTGCTCCAGTGTTACTTGGGAGCAGGAGTGAAAGCGGGGCGCTGGAGCGAAAACGGGTGTGGGAGCGACATTTTCAAAAGCTCCCGATTTAGAAGCAAATCCCGGAGCGATTTTTACATAATATATATATTTTTTATATTTTGATACATATATGTCAACAAAAACATGTAGAATGATGAATTATATATAAAAAAACATAGATTGGTCATTGAACCATATAACAACAATCATCTAGAAGTTATAATCTTCATCAACCACGTCCCCAAGTTAGTAACATACAACATATTGAGTCTCGTGAATCATGATTCATCAATCTTAAAGTTTCAACTTCAAGCTTTCAAAATTGAAAATTCAATATATAACATTTATCATCATTGATCACCAAAGTTGTACTTGTAAACTAAGTTTAACCATTACAAGAAATAATATCTAACATGAAATGAAATGTTATAAAATGAAATGAAATGAAACAACTTTCACTAAGCATCATATTCATAATTCATAATCATTACCAATGAGTTATAATTGCCAACTTCAAACTTCAAACTTAAATTGTCATATATTGTTTACAAAAAATATCATAATAAATATGAAAGAGTCAATAGTTATGAAAACTAATAGAAACTAGAAAAGACAAGTAAACTGTAAATCTATTATTATCTACTACTTCATGTGGCCCTTGCCACGAGAAGTGTTTGATGTCTGAGCAGGTCGTGGTGGTCTTCTAGGAGTCTCCTCCCGCACAAATTGACGTACAGAACCAGAAGGCACATGCCCTCCAGGTGAGGGTGTAGAGAAGGCGGCAACAACAAAGGAACAAGACTCAGAACTCAAGCACTGTTGCTGGATGGTGGCGGTGGCATGGTTGTTGCTTCATCTTCCTCTCTCATAAGTTTCGCTTCCAGTTCTTCAAGATGTATAATGCCATCCTCAAAATTATCATCCTTTGGGTGGTTGTCCCAAATTTTATATGTTAGATCCTCATAAGCCCGATCACAGTAATGACTCAACAACCTCAAGTTGTAGTGCACATAAACCAAGCTTTTCTGTCCAGTTTTCATTGAATCTGTTTCTTTTCACATTATGTATGAAGCTGTAGGTGCTCCAACACCTCTCTGCAGAAGAAGTATTTATAACCTGTGAGAGAACTTTTTTTGCAAATTTTGGCAAAAATTCCCGGCCACCATATGCTTCCCACCATGTGAGAGCATCAAATCTGTCTCTATCTTCCATTGTATGAAAGGTACCAAACAAATTAGTGCAACTGAAGTATCTGCTTAATTCAAGACACAGACCAGCACATTCCTCCCTGTCAGGTATCAACTTTTCTAATGCTTGCAAATATCCTGTAGATACCTCTTCATCTATATAGGGTTTGACCCTAATACCACCCCCTGGTGTAGGTTGGCCCAACCAAGATGCAAAGTAGTATTTTGGCATAAGGATATATGCCAAGCAACGTAGTGGAACATTAAGTTTATCCCACCGTATACACACACAATCGTGGATCAATTTATACAAGTTGGGATCATTTTTATGAACAATATCTTTTATTTGCCCCAACATGGTATCTATCTACTAATACACCTCGCCAATCACTGGTTTATCTGTCTTTGCAAACCGAATCATGTGATAAATGGGCTTGGTGAAATCCACTACTTGCCTCACACATGCCCAAAACATACCATCAAGAGCGGTCTCCTCCACCTGTTCAAAACCTTGCCTATCAACTGCATTTGTAGCCCTTTCCTTTAATACCTTCCAGCGTGGACTTGATCCCATGCTAGCCAATGACTCTCTTACCTTCAAAAGGCACCTGAAGGTGAGGTAATAGCTATCAAATCTAGTCCTCGCAATCTTCAACAACTCCAATCTTGAGTGACTACAGAAAAGGCCATGGGTATTGCTATGATTTGTAATAAATTTGATCATTTCTTTGCCTCTCTTGTAAAAATCACCAATCCATAAAAAGTTCATTGTGTGAACCAAACACCCAGACCAAAATATGTTGGGGTATTTATCCTCAACAATTGCCCGCACTGCCTTACAATTAGGAGCATTACCAGTGATGAATTGGATGACATTGTATGGCCCAATAAGGTCAATTGTTTCAAGTAATGGTTCTGCAATGTTGATGCTGCTCTTGAACTTGTCTGAGTAATCATATGCTGAAAGAAAGAAAGATGGCACCACTAACAGACACAGCAAGAACACTTATCAATGGCTTGCCTTTTACATTTGTCCATCCACCAGATACAATGGCCACCCCATGGTCAGTGCAAGAACTTGTCATTCTACTCAAAGAATGTGATATTTTTGCTTTTTCATGATCAAGTCCAATGGTTCTAGCCTTGTCATACCCAGGGCTCTTGTATTCTTTAGGGGCATCATTTATGGCAGAAACCATTTCGTGCCAATAAGGTGAGCGAACAACATTGAATGGTATCCCACACGCATAGAGAAACATGTAAACTTTTGAATCCACATCATTCCTACACCCTTCATCAAGGAAATCTGATATGCTTCTACACCTTAAACTTGGTGACCCTGTGCCTCCATATTCACTGCCTTGGGAGGATGTTGAAGGAGTTCTTCGTGCATGTGATTGTGAGTTTGGTTCAAAGAAACCCTTTGATTTTTTAGATTTGTATTGGGCTTCCTCCTCTTCCCTTATCTATTTGGCTTTATCTATTGCTGACACACCTGTACAAGTTTTGATTCCTATTTGTTTATCTCCATCTCATGGCTTTTCCCGCAGAGGTGCTTTCTGGCATGGGTGTATGAACCTGTGTAATTATTGTTGCAATGGGGGCAATGAAATTTAGTGGTTCCACCCCCTTTCCCTGCTTCAGGCCTATTAACATATTTCCACAATGGATTTTGGTCTTGTTTATTTTTTTGAGACTCATGTTCACTCTCCTCCAGCTCCTCCTCTCCGGGGTTTTCACCAAATCCACTATGACCCACTTCTACATCCCCTTCTTCATTTTCAACCCTCCTTTTTCTACTCTCCAACACCATAATAACCAAAAAAGGAACCAAGAAGAAGAAAATGCCAAGAAATATAACCATGATGTTTGAAATTTGAAGTTTTGAATCTGCAAAAAAATGGAATGGGAATGGGTCCATGGGAGAAAAAAAATTATTTATTTATGTAGTAATGAACATTAAAAAAAATTTGCTAAAATAGAGCCTACCTCTTTGGCCTCAAATCTCTCCTTACTCCTTGCTCCTTGGCACTTTCTCTCTCCTTGCTCCTTGCTCCTTGGCACTTGCTCTCTCCTTGCTCCTTGCTCCTTGCTCTCACTCTCACTTGCTCTCTCTTGCCCCTCACTCTCTCTTACTCTCTCTTGCTCTCACTCTCACTCTCACCCACACAATTTCTAAAATAATGAATTCATTGGAGGGAGGGTTTATTTATATTCCCTCTCTCCTTCCCCTTCCTCCCTTCCCTCCCTTTTTTTTCCCAACGGCGACGCTTTTTTTCCCATTGCATCCTCATACCTTTCATTATCAACTGGGTCGACTGGTATAGCCACAATTCTCAAGGCGAAGCCCTTAATGCGATGTATATCCAAAACAGACAAGATCCTGGCCTTCCAGATGACAAAGTTGGAGGCCCCATCCAACCTGTCCTGATCCCTCAGTCCGTTCATTGCCATCTCTGCCCCTCTTCTAGACTCCCTCTGAGTCTCGACTTCCCTCCTGGAAGTTCTCTCCTGGACTCCCTCTGAGTCTCGACTTCCCTGCTAGAAATCTTCTCGCCAACTGTCAATTTGCTCCTCTTCGATCCTCTTTGCAACTGCAACTCAGATCTGGATTTCTTGGCTAGAAATCCGTCAAAGCAACGACTCTCTCTAACTTGGTCATGTTCCGTTTGGCACTGTTCTGTTTTGACAGCAACAACACCCCACTAGCTTCCCAATCCACAATCTGCCCACAACTCCCTAGGCCCCAGCGGCTGAAGAAACTGAGCCTCTTAGCTTTGCGCAATCCCGGCAAGGCTAAATCACTCCTCTGTCCAACTACATCAAGCCTACCTGATTGAGTAGGATGACATGGCTCTTCGTGAGCCTCTTCTGCCTCTCTCTGCCTCTGCGCTAACCCTCTCTCTGGCTCGAAATGATGACGTAGGCCCTCTGCGTCACTCCTCTGCTGCCTTCTACCTAGGAACAGCTCTGTCTCTCGGGACAGTTATTTCAGCTTCAAATTTTTTGATTACGCTGTTCAGTCCTCCTGTGATCTGCAACGCTCTGATACCATGTTGAGATTTCTAAGTCTAACACGTCAGAAATTCTTCCTGCATTATCTAGTTTATTTCACCTACTTGTTTATTCCTTAACAAGTTATTTAACCATATAAATACTGAAAATAAACACAAATGTAGTCTCAACTCATATACAGATTGTTGTCGCACAAATTGTCACGACAACGCTCAGACCGGGGGCTGTCACCTTGATCCCCGATCTCTCCGTTTAAGCCTGTCTCCCGCGGCTAAGGGGGGTAGACCCTATGGGACAATAGATGACCAACTGTGAACCAGTTGGGTTGGGAGACACAACAAGGCGATTTAGCACTTGATTGATTTTCGGAATTAATGTACCAGTGCCTTATGGGGTTAATGATTAAATGATTATTTATTAGATGTTGCAGAAGTATAAACCATGTAAAACAATAATTTATCATCAAATAACCCAAATGATGTAAGATTTTCAACAAATGCACAACGCCTTAACGATGATCCAGCAATTAAACTACAAGAAAAATTAAATGCTTTAAATGATCATAAAATTTAAATGCTGACCAGCGACAACTTTCATATAGCCAACTTGTAAATAAACATTTTAAGTGCGTTTAGCTATAGAAAAATGGACCACAAAGAATGAATTTTCAGTTTTTTTTATTAAGCTTTTTCAATTTATTTTTTTTAATTTTT
>APFE031266044.1:214200-240578 GCA_000404065.3 Pinus taeda
CATGGGTATTGCTATGATTTGTAATAAATTTTATCATTTGTTTGCCTTTCTTGTACAAATCACCAATCCATTTGTAATTGTGCATTTTTGTTCTTAACAATATCATGCATTAGAAGGTTCAATGTGTGAACCAAACATCCAAACCAAAATATGTTGGGGTATTTATCCTCAATAATTGCTCTTGCTGCCTTACAATTAGGAGCATTATCAGTGATGACTTGGATGACATTGTATGGCCCAATACGGTCAATTGTTTCAAGTAATGCTTCTGCAATGTTGATGGCGGTCCTAAACTTGTCTGAGTAATCATGTGCAGTTAGAAAGATGGCACCACCA
This sequence comes from Pinus taeda, assembly GCA_000404065.3. Classification (NCBI taxonomy): domain Eukaryota; kingdom Viridiplantae; phylum Streptophyta; class Pinopsida; order Pinales; family Pinaceae; genus Pinus; species Pinus taeda. The sequence goes on from APFE031266044.1 coordinate 214,537, forward strand.
ACAAACACAGCCAGAACACTTATCAATGGCTTGCCTTTTACATTTGTCCATCCATCAGATACAATGGACACCCCATGGTCAGTCCAAGAACTTGTCATTCTATTCAAAGAAAGTGATATTTTTGCTTTTTCATGATCAAGTCCAACGGTTCTTGCCTTGTCATACCTAGGGCTCTTGTATCCTTTAGGGGCATCATTTATGGCAGAAACAATTTCGTGCCAATAAGGTGAGTGAAGAACATTGAATGGTATCCCACATGCATAGAGAAACTTGTAAACCTTTGAATCCACATCATTCCTACACCCCTCATCAAGGAACTCTGATATGGTTCTACGCCTTAAAGATGATGACCCTGCATATCCACTACCTTGGGAGGATGCTGAAGGAGTTACTTGTGCTTGTGGTTGTGAGCTTGGTTCAAAGAAACCCCTTGATTTTTTTGATTTGTATTGGGCTTCCTCCTCTTCCCTTATGTATTTGGCTATATCCGCTGCTGACACCATTGGACAAGTTTTGATTCCTATTTGTTTGTCTCCATCCCATGGCCTTTTCCCGCAGAGGTGTTTTCTGGCACGGGTGTATGAACCTGTGTAATCATTGTTGCAATGGGGACAATGAAATTTAGTGGTTCCACCCCCTCTCCCTGTTCCAGCCCTGTTAACATATTTCCACAATGGGGTTTGATCTTGTTTAGTTTTTTGAGAGTCATGTTCGCCCTCCTCTAACTCCTCCTCACCGGGGTTTTCATCAATTCGACTTTCTCTAGCTTCTTCATCCCCCTCTTCATTTTGGCCCCTCCATTTCCTACTCTCCAGCACCATAATAACCATAAAAGGGACCAAGAAGAGGAAAATGCCAAGAAATATAGGCAGGTCCATGATGTTTGATATTTGTAGGCTTTTAAATCTGCTTCATGATTTTTTTACTAAATAAACAAAATTAAACTAACTAATTACTACCTAACTAAATTAAACTAACTAAATTACTCAGTTACTTATCTCTTTGCAGGCTTGCTCCTTGCTCCTCGCTTCTCCTCGCTCCTTTGCTCTTGCTCTTCAAGAAACTCAACTCATTCAAGTGATAATGAAATTTTTTTAGCCCCATTGGGTTTTTAAAACAATTTTTTTTTTAATTGGATTTTTTTTTGGCGTCTGCGGATTTTTTTTCCGCCGGATCGCCCCTGGCACCACCCGAAATGCTCCCGGAGCGAAAATTTAAAGCTCGGGAGCGATCGCTCCCTGATCGCTCCTAGGGTTTAATTTTCGCTCCGGGAGTGACGGGAGCGATGCTCCCGACAGCGCTCCCGAAAATGGCAGGGAGCGGAATTTTTTTTATAGGGAGCGCTGCCCCGAGCCACTCCCGCCTGGAGCGCGGATTGGGAGCGGGTTCGAAGGGGGGGGGAGGCACTCCCCCGCAACATAGGCGTGGAGGCCTAGAAGGGCAATGTTGAGGCCTCATGTGCCAAAAATGAGAGTGAGGACCTCAAAATCAATGGACAAGAAAGGGATGCCCTCCAAATGTTGCATAGCATCTCCAAACCCCAAGCTAGGCTTTGTGGGCTCTAAATGCGTCTCTGTGAAAATTTCACTACTGAAATCCTATTGTGTTAATTTTAGGTATGTTCTATGCTTAGAGCAATTTATTTCAATTTTCATAGTTAGCTCAATATCTTTTCTAGATTAACAATCACATCAGTATAATAGTAAATTGCAGATAGAACATAAACATAAATCGTAGAAGACAAGCCAAGACAAGAGGACACAAGATGTGGCGCTAGCCAAGGACAAACCCCAATGCGGGAAAACCCTTGATCAATTCTTCTTATATCTTCTTCAATAGTTCAACACAGAGAGAGAGAGAGATAGTACATATAGAACAGAAGTCAACACTTTGACTTATCTAAACAAGAGCATAGATCATCTCTAAGAAGATGATACATGAGGTAGTTGAACTCAGTTGAAGACATGCTGCTTCCACTGATTCTCCAAGGTGACTCCATGTTGCACCTATCATTATGTTGCACCTCATCATCATGCTGCACCTCACTGTGTTGCACCATGTTGCACCCATCATCACTGTGTTGCATCTCATCATGCTTCACTACTCATCACTGTATTGCTGCACTATGTTGAGCTCTTCATTGCACTATGCTGCACCCAACTGCATGCTGCAATACCTCATCATCCTGCTGTTGCAATACATTCTTGTTGCTGCTATATGTCTATCATTACCATGTTGTCCCATTGCTGCACCGATGTCCAGCAACACTAATCTACACCATGCTGCACTATCACTACTACTGTGTGCACTATGTTGCACTATACATCATGCTATGCATTGCTGCTCCTATGTGCACTGTGATGCATTGTACAACATGTACACATTGCTGCTCCCATGGCTGTACCAATGTTGCACCATGTACCATTGTTGTTATGACTGTGTTCTGGTTAGGGCATCACTGTGGCCCATGTCAGCCCTAAAACATACCCACTCCCTTAAACAGCTGCAACTTCCTCCACAAGTATCCTCTGCCTCCACATTGTTGATCTGAGTACTTTACTACCCTCAAACAGTCCTAAGCATGCCGTGATTTGGGGAGTTAAGGCCTGTGGCCTACCCAACCCTTTCTCCATTGTTGTTATGGGCATAGACAACCCTCAATACACTCTATGTTGCCCTCCAAACAATTCGTAGGGCTTGTGGCCTACCCGCAGCAGCCTACACTGCCCTTCACCAAGAGTTTTGCACCCAAGAACACCTCCACGCAGGCTGAAATAGACTTCCCTTGTCTCGGCCCTCTAGGGAGCTACCTCGGCCTCCCTTATAGCAAACTCGGCCCTCCAAAAGACCCATGAAACAGACCTTTATTACCACGTTGTTCAGTTATCCTTTGTTGTGGCTAAGACAGAGCTTCCGTTGCCTCCAACGATTTGGATTAGGGTTGTTTTCTTCACAATATGACAGCGTCCTAGACCTAGGTGCGCAGAGTTGCTAGGGAATCATCTATGACTGAGTTTAGACTTCGTGCTTAGGCTACTTTCCTCCTGCGTCTAGGGCTTCCTCCTCTTAGACTTCTCTTCCACTAAAACCCAAAACAAATGGAGAGAAATCAAGAGTGAAGTGTGTGTTCAAATGACTATCAAGTCACCTCCTTTTATACTAAAACGTTGAGCATACGTGGGGGTTATTTGGTTGCTGGCCGACCTTGACGAATTGTCCCATAACACAAATAAATTCATATCTCCATGAATACTTATCGGAATCGGATGATCTTTAGATCAATTCTACACCTCTCGATGAGAGGGATCCAAGAAAAATATTAGCTTCCATAAATAAGATGACCCACATGGAGTTTGGCCCTAGTTGTCAATTTTAACATATTGCAACAACTGGAATTATTTCTTCTAATTGTTAATTATTTAACAATTTATTTGCTACAACATATATCGAATAAGTCACACTGCAACCTTCACAAATAAAACTACGGAAAATAATAATGCTCGAAACTGAGAAATATTCTAGCACACATAAAAATTGACACAATTAAAATGTCCCCTGAAAAACCCAACTTGGGAAACTCACTGCAACAACTCAGGGTTTTTATTATTATGCAACAGTGAAATAATTTGAGTACAATCTGGATGTCAAATACTAACAATCTTGCAAAGAAAATACTGGCAAAAAATTATTGAGGGAAATTACCCTCACTCTAAGCAATCTCGGCACTTGACTGCCACTAAAAAGGTAGTCATCCAACAGGGTCTGCGCAGGTTCTGCATCACACTGGAGCTACCTGTCACACGTGTTGCCTTAATTGACTGCCAATCTAGCCAACCTACTTGCTACTGGCTAGGAAAACGCTTCTCCAACACTCTGGAACCCCTTCCCAGCCTCTGGAACTAAAGACGTCTTCTCCTTAGAAAAATCGAACTCCCTTTGAGGCTTTGTGCTACCTCTATGTAGCCTCTTGGAGAAAATCTCGGCCTCTCTACAAAGTACTCACCAGAACTGGAAAACCTTCCTCCAGCTTCACTGTCCCTGCCCCTCTCTATCTCTGCTTCCTTCTCTAGCTCGAACTCTTCCGGCAATTGTTGTTGCTCTCTAAAAAATTGAACTCTCCAAGGAAATCGACCTCAAGTATGTGTGTTCTCCATCCTACCCATCGACTTCTTCTTATAATCTTTTGTTGGGACACCAAAGGCCAAGATTAAATCTCAATCAATGGATAAGATCATAACGGAGTCAATCCGTGTGGGTTTCTAGATGATTCACACCTTATCTCAATTAATTCTGATTAATTAACCAGAATTCCTAAGTTTAGACTTAGGAAATATTTAAAAAATAGGCTAATAATCTAATTTAGACACTTCTAGGTGGAATTTTCATAAACAATTTTTGGGTTACAGAGAACTCCTGTGTTTTAGCCTCTCCACAATGTTTCGAGACTAGAACACCTTCGATGCTACAAAAACTAATAGTCTCATGGGTCTAAAAGTGGCTCAGGATCAAGTTGATGCTCCATCAATGAGGGCTAGAAAATGATACATGCCCTCCCATGTCTCCCTGGAAGAGACAAAACCTCCTTTGGGCCCTGGATAAACTCCCAAGTGTCGAGTGCAATGTGTGTACCCAGCTGGGCAACGTGGTCCAAGTGCATCATCATCTCTATATAACTGGAGCACGAGCAAGCAATGTGGTGGTGTTGAAAAAGCCCATGTCTTGGCTATCAATGCTCTGCAACACTGGTGGCTCATGGATCTCAACGCTCACCCTACAAGTGCCATTATGACCCTCTCGAGGGCTTGGATCCCGTATAGGGAGGCCCAATCCAAGATGAAGACCCATCTGCAATCCTATATAAGATCCAATGTGTCTCCTCACCTTCGAGTACAATTAATCATTAGTGCAATTGAGTAGATAAGCTCACTAATCAAGGGTAGAAGTGGACACTTCATAGTGGCATGCCCTTCCAAGTGGGATTTAACCTCTAAGGGAGAGACAAGTCCATGGTACATCCATTAAATGGCAGGTGTCATGTGAATAATGATGGAACAGAGTGGGGGCAAGAGGGAAGGCTCCAAGCCACATGCCATGGTACAAGGGCAGCGATGATCTGGATTGGATCATTATATTTTTTTCATCCATCTCGATGCATTTAGAGGAGAAAAACTGGAGGAATCATCTCACGGGACCGTTTTTACTAGCAGAACCCAGTTTTGCGAAACGGGGTATGAAACCTTTCAGGAGCTTTTTAAGGCATCAAACGACATTTTTTGGGGGTAACACTGTCGCGTTAGTGCAACACCTTTTCATGCTATTCTACACACAAATCTTTCCAACAACGCAAGAAACACGTCAATCAGAGTCAATATGCAAAATTTATGCTACTCAGAAGTTGACCTTCCTGTTGTCACACCTATAATTTAAGAGCATGTCATGTCAGCCCCCATTATTCATGGAAAAGGGACTAGCCATGTGTTTGTGATATAAAATACTCTAGAAGACTCTATTTGGGAACTCTAGTTAAGAGTTGATGTAGTTAACTTAACCACTAGTAGGCTATCGGGTTGTGTTATAACCGGGCCACTTTGAGGACGAGGCATTCCACTCTTTCGAGAGCATTTTGTTCCATAGTTGAGCAAATATAGCCAAGAGAGATAGAAGGCAGAGCACACACAGAGAATCTGTGGAATGTAGCAGCCCACGAGCCACAAGCATTACTTCTTTGTACCTACAGCGTTATTTTCTAGACAAAGAAAGAGAGTGAAGCAGCCTCACCTTCCGACTGGGTTTTCTCCCGAAAGGGTTTCCTAGAGCATATTTTGTGTCTTATGTGTGTGTGTGAGAGCTTATTTTGTCGTTCTCTACTTTTCTGCATAGTTTCCATTAGCATGCATGCACTAATTACAGTAAAATCTAGAGATCTATAAATTAAATAAAACTGTAATAGTGTAGAATTTCGGACTTTTAATATAATATTGTCAAATATATTGTGACAAACTGTCTAGGGGAATATCCACGACAGTTTACGGAACAAGCTATGATGAAGGAAGCCTACACATTGGGTATATGAATGAAGGAGGTAGAAATCGTGGCACGAGTTACCACGACCTTTGTTTTTCCACCCTTCTTCATATGCCTTTTTCCTTTTATTGATTTTCTTGCTTTTACTACTTAGGGCTCAAGGGGATGAGAGCATGATGTATAAGATGTAGTAGTCAATACCCCCTTAAGGTGGGGTAGTTCATCGCCCACCAGGGGTTGGGACAATCAACCTTAATGATGCAGGGGGCACTCACATAGGCCCTAAGAACCAGGGTGATGGCCATAATGATAGGGGGTAGAGCTCATGTTTTGCTTTTTCCCACGTACTAAATTATTTTGTCCCGACCATCTTTTGCATTTTGTGGTACATTTCCTGTTGTATGTGGCCATATTATGCTTTTATCTTTCTTTTTAGTTGCATCAACCACTTAAGCATCGTTTTAGGCCCGACCCAAGGTGTGGGCAAGGGGAAGGGGACGCTAACACCTTGTGGACCCAACGAACAAACGTGGACCCAAATGGGAAAATGTGAAAAAGGGCTTGTAATAAGTGGAGCAAAGTGAAATATGTGGTGTTGGGAGGCAGGACCACGCAACCAAAATTCGGATTTCCCATGTAGTGCCCTTCCTAAAAAGTTAATAGCTCATAGAGGAGATCCCACAAGACTAGAATCCAAGATTAACCCCCAAGATGAGGTAAGGGAATAAGAGTACAAGTCAAGGCCCGTTCTTTCTACCAAATCCCCCCACTAATCCATGCCCAAATGTGCCCAAGAAAAGCAAGCATAAACACCCAATTGCATAATGAAAACTCATACGTTTGGGGTTGGAAGGCCCACCTTCAAACATATGATCATGACAAATGAGCGAGGGCACATAATGACTAGCTTAGGCGGTGGAGAATAGTAGCATAATGAGCTACCAGGTGATTGCAAGGGGTTATTGGTTGTAGGCTGAAGAGAAAACTAGGAGAAAATTTCTCCTATAGGGGTCACCCACTGGTGGTGGGTAACAATGCTTAACCATAAACAAATTATGCACTACGAAACTTATAATGTTAGTTTTTGTAGCATCGGATGTGTTCTAGCCTTGAAATTTTGTGGAAAGGCTAGAATACATGAGATTTCCAAAACCCAAAAATCGTTTCTGGAAATTCCACTTAGCAGTGACTAAATTAGATTATTAACCAGTTTTTAAATATTTCGTAAGGCTAAACTTAGGGAATATGGTTAATTAATCAGTATTAATTAAGTCAAGGCGAGAATCATCTAGAAACTCACACAGATCGATCCAGAGATGATCCTAGCCATTGATTATATTTTATTCTTGGCCATTGGTGTTCCAACAAAGGATTATAAGAGGAGTTCGATGTGGTGATTGAGGAGACACTTGTGAGGTTCGATTTCTTGGCAGATCGATTTCGAGAGTAGCAGCGGTCAGTTGTCGGAGAGAGAGTCAAAGATCAAAGCAGTGAGAGGGGCAGAGACAATGAAGTCGAAGGAAGATTTCAAGATCCGGTGAGTGTATTTGCAGAGAGGCACAAGAGCCACAGTGAGGCTAACACAGGGTAGCGCAGTAACCTCTAGAGGCAATTTCGATTCTGCTGGGGAATGCCGAGTTTCAGTGCCAAAGGCTGGACAGAGGTTTTGACGGCCAGTAGAAACATTTTCCCGGATAGCAGCAAACTAGACGGGTTGAGGAGAGGTTGATTCAGACTAAGCGCAGAAGGGAATACATTAGGGTGACGCAGAGCCTGCGCAGACGCAGTTTGGATGACTCACCTGGAGATGCAGTCAAAGCCCGGATTTGCCTGTGGGGTGAGGAAAATTCCTCACTAGATTTTTGCCAATATTTTCTCTGCAGGATTGCCAATATTCGGCATATGTACTCATATTATTTCACTATTGCTGAATAATAAAACCCTCAGCTACTGCACCGGTTTTCCCAAGTTGGGCTTTTTCAGGGACCTTTTGTCCAAAAATAATTGTGTTATATTTATGTGTGTGTGTACTAGCATTTCTTCTAGCGTTTATTCTTCCGCAGTTCTATTTGTGTATATTACAGTGTGATTTATTCAGTATTTGCCATAGCAAATAACAAATAAATTGTTAAATAAAACTAACAATTAGGAGAATAATTTCCAATTGTTGCAATAGGATTCCGGATTTTGGAATTTTCACATGGTATCAGAGCGCAATTGATCAACCGAAGAGCTCAGAGGCGAAGAGAGAAGGAATTTCGCTGCTCATTGTGGGCGTAGGCTGAAATTCCCAAGGGCAGCGCAGTCATTCTGCCAGGAGGCCGAGTTACTTATGGAGGTTCGATTTTTCTGAGTGAGGGGCAAAAAAATTCGATCTTTCCAGATCGAGTGATTCCAGACGCAGAGGGAGCAACTCAGATTTTTTCGTTGAGCATAACTCAAGCTTGACGCAGAAGTTTTGCAACAGTTCGCTAGGGCAGAGCCAACGTCGGGTGGAAGGAAGAAGAGCACACACAGAGGGAAAATTTACCTCAAGGAACTTCTAGTCTCAAAAAGTTGAATTTTTCCTTGCAAATCATCAATCGTTGTGGGTAGGACTTCTCACTCCAAAAGGCACTGCGAATAGCAGAGCAGCAATTGAGCAGAAGGTAAGAGGAAGCTTTTGACAGTGCATTGAGATGGCCACTATTGGGCTTCGTGATCAGGATAGGTTGGATGGAGCTTCCAACTACGTCATCTCAAAGGCAAGGATGTCCTTCCTTCTAGATGAATATGATTTGAAAGCCTATATTGATGCAGTGGCAGCAGTTCCCCAGGATTCAAATCAGCAAAAAAAGTACAAGAAGGAGATGGCAAGGGCGAAACAGTTGATCGTAGATGGAGTCCAGGATCATGTTGTTTCACATATAGCTGGCAAAGACACTACCAAGCAAATGTGGTATGCTTTAGCCACATTGTATCAGGGTACTTCCGAGCAGCAAAAGATGTAACTAGAGGAGAAGTTGAGACTCATTCGTATGCAGAAAGGGGAAGGCATAGACCCCTTCCTCACCAAGATTCAGGAGGTCCAGGACCAGGGGTCAGTTGTCGGGGCAGCGCCTCAACCCAGAGAGCTTGTGAGATTGGCACTCAACAGTGTCTCCAAGGACTGGCAGGATTTTGTCCAAAGCATGTTGGGCAGAGACAAGCTACCAGATTGGGACATGATGTGGGTTGACTTGCAGCAGGAGAAATTAAGGTAAGAGCTCCATCAGTGGCAGGAGCAGTAGACAGAAGTAGGTGAAGGAGGAGGAGAATGTGGCCCTCGCATCTAAGGGTCCCAGACTCCCAGTCAGGGACAAGGGGAGCATAGGAAGAAGAAGAAGGACCTGTCGAAGGTCAAGTGGTTTAGGTGTGGTGAGCTCAGTCACTACAGTACCCAGTGTCCTCTAAGGAAAAAGGACAAGGAGGAGAAGCAGGACCAGTAGGCAGCTTCGACAAAGATCGATAGGCTGTCCTCCGGGCTGGAGGAAAACTTCGCCATGTTTGCGGATATACCTCCAGGAGTGAGGTGGGGTGACTTAGTGTTGTAGGCCTAGAGTGCTACAAATGGGCACGATCCTTGAGAAGTCCACCTCATGGATCAATACCTTGCTATGGGGGCCCACAGTATTCAGTAGCAGGATGGATCAGTGACAGTTGATACAGTCAGATACCTGAGTGACAATTGCATAGACTAATAGGAATCAATATTGGGGAGTGCAGTGCAGAGTTGGCAACAGTGCAGTTGGCACAGTGCAAAGTCAGCAGCAACGCAGATTCTTCAATGACAGTGCAGATACTAACAGTAGTCAGAAATTCAGGTGACAAATGCATTATACTGATCACAGTTGATTCAGTATTTTGGATGCTTTTCAGTTGTAGATGTTGCAGTTGCAGCAGCAACAGATGAGAGGGAGTTACAGTGCAGACGCAGTGTTGGCAATAGTTCAACAGGGTCAACAGCAGCACAGACGCAACATTTATCAAAGTTACGCTGTGGTTGGTGGGCAGCGTTGGCAGACATCAGCAGCATGACATGAGATGATGCAAAAACAGGGGGTGCAGTAGCACTACAACACGTTCCTTGCTAAGAGGGAGTGTTACTTTTTATAGCATCGGATGTGTTCTAGCCTTGAAATTTTGTGGAGATGCTAGAATACATGATATCTCCAAAACCCAGATATCGTTTATGGAAATTATGCCTAGAAAATTAGAAATGAATTAATTAGATTATTAACCAGTATTTGAATACTTCCTAAGCTAAGTCACCTGACAAGGGGATCCGGGATTTGTAGGATTCGGGATTCTTAGTGTCAGATTCGAACACGTTGACCCCCCGGAACAGGACACGTAGGATTCGTTATATATTATTTTATTAAAAATATATATATATATATATATATTAAAAATTAGATATTTCTTGCACAAATTTTAATTAATGATACAAATTTATTCATTTCAAACATAGATCTTCATCTATAGCATGCATAGTACATACAAAAGACAAAGATACTTATATGAAATGGCAAATGGTTATAGGGAAATATAATCTAAGGCATATTAGCAACATAAATGCCTATTACTAGAGGATGAACAAAATTTTGGACAATATGGACTTTTATTTCAAAATTCAAATATCTACATCTCAGGGCTAATTTTTGCTGATAAATTATCTGAAATCTAGGGTCATGTCTCTTCCAACAATGCCAGTGACTTATTAAACATCCGCTTCTATAAAAGTCTTAAAAGTATTTTGCCAACTAAAGGACAAACATATCATGGATAAATAACAGTCAAACAAATCAAATGTATGAGCAGTGAAGTTTAAGTCTTTTCAAATCTCAGATCACTTCTTGAATCTTGTCAAGTTCGTTGTTTTTTTAGAGAAAACATGATACTGATGATTCTCCAATATTAGAGGAACACACATCTACAGTACAAAATTTGCTTGGAGATTGGCTGCTGAGGATGATAATAAGCCTCCAACAAAAGAAATCTAACCCTAGAAATTCTGTTCTAGAAACTACATAGGCAAACTTTTGTCCACCGAACTTAAAACATACATTCTTCTCTAGAAATACTGAAAAATTGGTCACTGAGACCACTGTTTCTAGTTATTTTCTGGGATACGAATCCTAAAATCGAGATTGGTTGGCCATGCACGGGATTTGTACAGGATTCGTACGGATCCTAATAGGACACGTCGAATCCGATTTTAGGATACGATTTTCAAGAGAATCGTATCGGACATTCGGGATTCGGGTTCGCTGGGCTATATGAACGAATCCGGTTACTTAGTTCCTAAGTCTAAACTTAGGGAATATGGTTAATTAATCAGTATTAATTAATTCAAGGCGAGAATCATCTAGAAACTCACACGGATCGATCCAGAGATGATCCTAGCCATTGATTATGATTTAATCTTGGCCTTTGGTGCTCCAACAGAGGATTATAAGAGGAGATCGATGTGGTGATGGAGGAGACACTTGTGAGGTTCGATTTCTTAGCAGATCGATTTCCAGAGTAGCAGCAGTCAGTTGCCAGAGAGAGAGTCAAAGATCAAAGCAGTGAGAGAGGGGCAGAGACAATGAAGCCGGAGGAAGATTTCCAGATCTGGTGAGTGCATTTGCAGAGAGGCAAAAGAACCACAGTGAGGCTGACACAGGGCAACACAGTAGCCTCTAAAGGCAATTTCGATTCTTCTAGGGAAAGCTGAGTTTAAATGCTAGAGGTTGGACAGAGGTTCCAGGGGCCAAGAGAAACATTTTCCAAACATCAGCAGACTAGATGGCTTGAGGAGAGGCCGATTCAAACTGAGTGCAGAAGGGACTGCGCTAGGGTGACGCAGAGCCCGCGTAGAGCTAGTTTGGACGGCTCACTTGGAGTTGCAGTCAGAGCCCAGATTTCATTCCTCACTAGATTTTTGCTAGTATTTTCTCTGCAGGATTACCAGTATTCGACATCCAGATTGTACTCAAATTATTTTGCTATTGCTTAATAATAAAACCCTCAGCTGCTCCACTAGTTTTCCCAAGTTGGGTTTTACCGAGGATTTTTTGTCGAAAAATAATTGTGTTATTTTTATGTGTGTGTGTGCTGGCATTTCTTCTAACGTTTATTCTTCCGCAGTTTTATTTGTGTAGATTGCAGTGTGATTTATTCAGTGTTTGCCGTAACAAACAACAAATAAATTGTTAAATAAAATTAACAATTAGGAGAATAATTTCCAATTGCTACAATAGGATTCTAGTTTTTGGAATTTTCACATATAAAACTAGCAATTAGATCATGCATAGTAAACGTATTACACACAGGTTCTACCCAATCAACAGTTCTTCATTAAATTATTCTTAGAACCTACTCGAGCATCCTTACTAAGATAATTTCCCTCGAGAAATTTCATATACAACAATTACCCTAGACCTGATCTAGCAGATCAAACACTAGATTCGTCCTCAATCTAGTTGATATAGATCTCCTTTGCAACTTTGTGCTCTTTCCTCGGACTTGGTACAATTGAGTATCTCACTCACAGCAAGCCTGCAATATTACTCATGCAGATTTCTTGCTTACTTGAGAGAATCTCTCTCTCTCAATGTCTCATGCTCTTGCACATCTTTGTGCCCTGCTCAGCTCTCTCGGCCCTACTCAGCCCTGCTTGGCCCTTCTAGCCCTACTCAACCCTCTCAACCCTGTTAGGCCCTCTCGACCCCGCTCAGCACTCTCGGCTCTGCTTTTCCCTCTTATCCTTGCTCGACATTCTTGGCTCTCTTGCCAAGTCGCAAGAATGAATCACTCATGTAAAGGCCCATCCTGAATTTCGGACAGAATAAGAGTATTAGCATGCGTACGAGGCATGCATATGATAGCTACATATGCATGCATTGCACTAGTATACTTACTAATTGATTATGAATGATGTCTAAATAAATGAAAAACAAATTAATTATTTAAAGAAAATACTAGATTGAATACCTAAACCATTAAGAAGGTAGATCGTGTCCTAGCATGACACTCTAAAAAAATAGTAAATATCTCTTTATTATTTTAGTTATTAAATAGTATTAATACTTATCATTTTGATGCTAAATTATTCTTGTTAATAACCATGTCATTAATGTACATAAATTATTGTTTGAAATAATCCTATAATTAAACAAAAGCTTATTTAAAAGATATTTTAATTTAATTAAAATAAATTAATTAAGTCATCCATATGTTAAAATAAAGCAATAATAAGGAAAGATCCAGAATGTATGAGGATGGCAGCGGAAGGAAGCATGAGTCAGTGGAAGGGAGGAGGAGGCCGACAGCAAGGTGGTTGGAAGGCGGTCGATTTAAACGTATAAGGAACGAAGGAGGGCGGAAGAAAGACACACCATTTTTGTTTCAAACCGTGGGAAGTTTGCTTTGAGTTGGAGAGAGACAGAGGAGGAAGTTCTAACAGAATCATAGACATTAAGCTTGATTGTTCTTGGGGTTTTGGGTACGGGGGCCAAAAGACCTGTCTTCTAGATCTGAGGACCATATAGGTAGACCCCAGATAGGCTGGGAGGATAATGGCGGTTTGGTAATTGCAACAGCGGGAACAACACTCAAAAACATCTTCAACTGATTTCCAGTGAGAGCAGGAGTCGCGGTAGAGCAGACAAGTTGGTACTCAATAGAAGAATAATGGATAAATTTTGTATTAAAATTTCATATTTGTGAGTAGAAATATTATTAAACTCTGTTAAATTTCGAATTTAAGGCTTCACAGTTTTTTTGAACATGAATTTGTTAGACCATGTTAAATTCTGAATTTAGGGCCTTACAACTCACCCTTGTACTTAATACTTTCCAAAGGGTGCAATACCATGGGTTATCAAAATACCATGGGCCATTAGAATACTATGGGTTATCAAAATACGATGGGTCTATAATTGCAAAGCCTCGATGCTACCCAAAACATCAACAATCCCTCTCAGCAAAACATCAACACTCCCTCTCAATGAGGGATGTATTCTCACAACACCACCTAGAAGTGGCTTTGCCTTAGAACCTAGAACACATTTCCATCCTTGATCTGCTACCACAGTTGTTACATATGACACAGAGGCAATTTTCGACATATGACAAGGACCCTTCTTCAAAGACACCTTGCTTGTAGAAGCCTCCCACTCCCGAGCATCGTGCATGGCCATCTTATACCATGATTTACTAAACTTGAAGGTTGTCTTCCTCTAAGTTGTTGACTACCTCTGAGCCTATTGAATTCCTATGAAGACTAACTCCCTCCTGATCCTACTCACTCTCTCTGACTCTAGATCACAGGTCTTCTTGGCCCTCACTGTCTCTACGTGAACTTCACTCCAAGTTTCTCACTTAGATCTCCAATGGCTATCTTAGCCCTCTAACTTCTTGATCCTTCCTTCTCGATCCTTCTTCTATCACAAGAATAGATTTGGCCCTTACTGGCCCCTCCAAGCTTAGATCTCTTCACAAGACCTTACACTTAGATCACCATGAATCTCTCATTCTCTTGTGTTGATCTCGTGTCAAGATCCTAGCACATATGATAAATGAATCTCTCATCCATTTCTCTCTGTCTATCCACCAGGATGCAACTATCCACAACTCCTCGTATGAATGATCTGCTCCATGTCTCACTACGTCTGCTAATCCTGGCCTTCATGGCCCATACAAGCAGTCTACCATACTTAGCCAACTCTCTTTGCATGGGTCTTCAGAACACTGCTACTACCTGCGAAAGTTTCTACAACTCCCTCTCAGAGTTTTCATCTAGGAAAATCTCACATTCAACTACCTTTCTCATAAACCATGCTTTGATACCATGTTATATTTTGTGCACTAAACTCAATGCACACACGCACACACCAGATCTGGTAACAGTCTCAAATTAACTTTAACCCAACTAATTAACAGAAACACACTGATGTGCCTAACCAGAAACAAATTATGCATAGTGAAAGTTAGAAAACCAACAATTAGATCATGCACAATAAACATATTACACACAAGTTCTGCCCAATCAACAGTTCTTCATTGAATTCTTCTCAGAACCTACTCGGGCTCCCTTATTGGGATAAAGGCCCTCAAGGAAATTACATATACAACAATTACCCTGAATCTGATCCAACGGATCAAGCCCTAGCTTTGTCCTCAATCTGGTTGATCTGGATCCCCTTTGTAGCTTCGTGCTCTTTCCTTGGAACAGGCACAACTGAGTATCTCACTCATGGCAAACCTACAATATTATTCATGCAGATCTCTTGCTTACTTGAGAGAATCTCTCTCCCAATGTCTTGTGCTCCTACAAGTCTCTATTCCCTGATCAACCCTCTTGTCCCTACTCGACCCTCTTAGCCCTTTTGGCCCTCTCGGCCCTACTTAGCACTCTTGTGTTGATTTGGGTTAGCATCGAATGTGCTCTATGCCTTAAAATTTGCAAAAAGGCTTAGATACATACATTCTCCAATACCCAGAAATCGTTTTGGGAAATTCCACCCGGAAATAATTTTATTAAAATAATTAATTATTTTTAATGGGACCCTAAGTCTAAACTTAGGAAATTAAAATAATTAATGGATATTAATCTAAACTGTGGATGGAACTTCTATAAGAAGGCAAAGATCAAGTAAATGATCCTAACCATTGATTAGAATCTAATCTGGGTCGTTGATTGATCAACTAGAGGATTATAAGAGGAGACTTGATGGGCACTTGGAGAACACACCAGAGGCAGATACTCAATTACCCGAGTAAGATAGATTTTCTCACTGATCGAAGTTCGGCAAGAGAAAATCGAATCAGAGGGAAAGTTGCGGGTGAGAAAGAGAGAGAGGGCACCATCATATTCAGAGAGTGCAAGGCAGCAAGACGCAGAGAAGGAAGGGTGACGCAGAAAGAGGCACTGCGGAGGCAGTTTGACGCAGAGCCTGCATGGGCAGCTTGACGCTAAGCTTGAGAGAGCAATTTGATGTAGAGAGGATCAGAAGGATTCTGGGGAAGACGAAGTGCTTCACCTGGGATAGAACTTGGTCAAGAAGGGTCTGTAAAATTTCTCATTCCTATTTAGTTGGTTGTAATTTGTACAAGAGAATTTGCTGAAGAATAATAAAACCCTCATCTGCTGCACTAGTTTTCCCACATTGGGTTTTCCAGGGACAATTGTCCAAAAATAATTGTGTTATTGTGGTTGTATTTGTGCTAGTATATTTCCTTCCATTTACTTTCTGCAATGTTTTAATTGTGAAGGTTGCAGTAGAATATATTTCGACATTTGTTGTAAGAATATTGTGGATAACTTATTTCTGAGGTAATAAGTAGAAGAAATAATATTAAACACTATAGTAAGATTTCTATTTAGAAATTTTCACATCTTGGCCCTCTCGGCCCTGCTTGGCCCTCTCAGCTCTCTTGCCAAGCCATAAGAATGAACCACTCACCCTTGTACTTATACTTTTCCAAAGGGTGCAATACCATGGGTTATCAGAATACCATGGGTCGTCAGAACACCATGGGTCTATGGGTGCAATGCCCCATCACTTATCCCACTTTCCTCACACATGAAAATACTCTTGATGCTACCCAAAACATCAACAAAGCGTCCCATAAATAAACATGAAAATATGTGCCTAAAGACATTAAATGATGAATCAACCCACTAGGAGGTGAAGTGAAGTCTCATAAATAGTGATCACAAGTCAAAGTAGTCCTCAAAGCTAGGACGTTACCTCGAAACAGCTCAACAGGTCAGCGTCCAGAGTGTAACAACCCTCCAATCAAGTACAAATGGCTAGATCCATAATGTATGGGGTCAAAAAACTATGTGCTAGCATCAATCTATGTGCAATATCATTAATTCAAACCACAAGTTTAATAAAGGAAGGGGACAGCCCCATCAAAGTATACCATGATATGTGAAATGCATCATCCTATGTGCCAATGCAAGGAGTACTCCACTAAAAGAAATAGTAAACCCCATCACAACTCCATCCAAGTGCCATAAATCACCTACCAAGCAAGTTCACTCAAGTAGTAAGCCTCTATCAAGATGAACCATGCAAAATATAGTCATTGAGAGGGCTAGAATCACTTAGAAACATGTGTAGAGGAGGAGCGCTCAACTAAAATTGTAAGCAAATGATACCAAAATGTTAATCCAATGTCTAATAAGTCCAAATGTGCTAGGGGTCAGAGCACTCATTTAGTTAGGCCAAAAGCCATGATACATCAGCTGCATCCAACCCCTAACAAGGAAAGATCACATGGAGACCTATGCCAAAGTATATTGCTCTCTTCAAAAGGGGTGTAAACATGCTTAACATATCATCACCATGCCAAAAATCAACAAACAAGCAAGGGCGCTGAAGCAAGCCTCCATCAAGATGAACCATGCAAAATATAGTCATTAAGAGGGCTACAATCACCTAGACATGTGTGTGCACATGAGGAGCACTCAAATAAATTATGAGAAAATGATACCAAGATGCTAATCCAATGTCAAATAAGCCCAAAATTGCTAGGGCACTCATTTAGTGAAGCCAAAAGCCATGAAACATCATCAACATCCAACCCCTCACAGGGCCAGATCACATGGAAAACTATACCAAAGTATAGCACTCTCTTCAAAAGGGGTGTAAACATACTCAATATATCATCACAATGCCAAAACACCCATATGACATAGGGCACTCAACCACAAGAGCTAGCTCTCACCATACATCATCATTATCCAACCAATATGAAGAACTCAAAACAGAATTTGGACCCTTCATCCCCCTATTTTATCCACTAAAGACAAGAGCAAACTCAAGCACCCCTAGAAATGTAATCCTCAACTCAAACACAACCATCTCTAGCCTAGTAGCCTCCTCTTGAAGAGAAACATTATATGAAGATCCTTCTCCAAAAAGATGTAAAATTCCTCAAGCTGAAGATGAGTCGCCCGCGAATCTTTTCTCAGCTTGCAGGCCATCATTTGTCCCCAACCAAGCCTAAATTTAAGAATACAACAAACAACATCATCCCATCAAAGAATCCGCCACTGATCACCCACTAGACTAGGGGAGAGAGTTCAAAATCTCTACAGTAATGAGAAACATTCAACTAGAACAATGGAGAAGGAGGCAAGCCAAATGCAGGACACAAAGAGATCACCATCTCAATCAGTATATGATCCAAACCAATCACATCCATGAACACAACCACGGGACAAAGTTTGCCTAAGAATGACATATTCTCCTAAGGTCCATAGAAGCAGTCCAATCTAGCCTAAACCCGATCTATTCTAAAAGTTACAATCATTTACCAGTATATATTATTTCCACATCAATTCCTTGAAGAATTGATCCTTTAGAGGTTCTTTGACCTTGAAATTGGAATGTAGTAGTATTCAAATTTCAGACTATTTTAGAATGAGTGGATCCCATGTTACTGAACCAATAAGGGCTGTAGGTTGAATGAGAGTATCAAAAGGGCAATACTCGATGAGCACATACTGAAAAAGGAGAAAATAAAGGGCTATAACCCTGTGAACTCCAAGATCTTTTGTTGAACATCAATTGCATCTTTACTACATGAATCGTATAGGATATAATTAATAGTCTCCACTAACTCAACTTTGAAGGTGAAAATATGATGTTTCCTTATTAGTGTTTTACGAGTGGTATTGAAGACTATGACCTTGAGGCTTGGATTTTGCAAGGTTAAGTCCCAAGTATATAGACTCACAAAAACTCACAAGAGATTTTACTTTTAGTTATAGTTACAGACCACTTATATGACAATCCTTTGCCTCATCAATTATACTCCTAGGTGTAAGAATGCAGTCAAGGTTTGAACTTTGATAGTCTCGGTGAAAACTAACCTGACCCTAGCATGGAAGCCATCTCTGTTTGAACTTTGCACAAGCTGATATAGGAGAACCCAAGATACTAAAGATTGAGCAAGCTACGTCCTATCATAATGGTTCTGTAGTTGTTTGAGTGCAACATGTCACTCGACTTTTGGATAGAATGGATCATATGAGTGGCTTGACGTGGTAAGCTAGAGCAAACAACTTTATTGAACATGAGGTATCAGGCCATGAAGCTGAAAACTAAGATTGAAACCCTTCAATATCTCTTTCTTTATTCATTTGTAGTTTGCAGGGTGCATCCATGACTTCTGTGTCGGTGAAAAGATTAAATAACAAGGGTTGAGCTGAGTGTAAGTTGGATGGTTGGAAGGGCACAATGCAGAGTTTGGAGATATGGGAAAACCGAGTGGTAGGGGCTCAAAGATGATGATAATGTATTTCTTTGGTAGCAAGGTTTAACATGAAATTTTGTTTGAATGAGGCATGTATTAGTTCAATCCTTTGTTGGGGTATAAAGAATTGCATTTCGTTTTCTTGGGGACACATTGGCATTTGCATTGACTGACCTGTATTAGCTCAGAGCAACGGTCCATGTATGTTTGGGTTGTTTATGGGTTATTTCCACTCTTCATGCAACTAGTTGTTCAATGGGCTAACTCCATGTGGTTGATGCATGAAAGGCTGCCAGATGGATAATGGTATGAATGGTCTTACTCTGTACCCTTAACGACATTTTGCAAGAAGTTCAGCTCCATGTGCCAAGTGCATTGAAGATGGATTGCAGGAATTAGTTTGGTCAAAGGTTGGCAATAAGCATCATAGGAAAAGAGGTCGAAAGCAATAATGGCATGAAAAGAGACATGGACCTTTCCAGCATAAATCAATTTTCAGGTCACAATAAATATAAGGCATAAAATGAAAATTACAAAATAAATAACAATGTTATTAAGATATATAGCTTGTGAAGATTTATGCAAAAGAAGTAAGAACGTAGCAAATTCTTGAGAATCTCATAGTTTGTTTTTAGTTAAGCTGACACGAGTAAACAAAAAATACTCACAGTAAAATAAACCCTCAATAATCCGCATCCTCTCTCAATTAATATGTATCCTCTGTTTTTCAGACTTCTAGTTCAGTAATCTTACAATTACAAGCATCCGTAAACATTTATTCTGTTGATTTATAAGTGCACTCATTAGCTATAGAAAATGAAGAGTTTTCTATTTCAGACATTTAACTCATCATAAAACACCGCAACAAAATTTGTAAAATTCAAAATAAGGATGATTTAAGATTAATAGACTTATAACTTGTGATGGAAAGCAATTCAAATAGCCTTTGCCTGATAATCCAATAGTTCGTAGCTCCCCGCTGATAAATAAAAAACGAAAATTCTAATTAAATTCTAATTGCATTCACGAGGCTTAATGCTAAAGGTAACTACTCTCTTTCAGGATGTACGGTGTACCTACACAAAGTGATATTTATGATCAACAATCCAAGCACACAATCGCTTGAAAGTTCCTCCATCAACAATTCAAACATCATAACCAGGGTAAGGAAGAAGTGAATAGGGAATAAGAGATGCTACACACTTCCAATGCGCTGTCCAATGCTTCTTTTAGATTTCCAAAATCGACTGTAAACACATTCTTTGGAATTAACCAGGGCAGTCCAGTACTCTGCACAGGTTAATCAACAGAAGCTACATTAGATTTCCCAGAAGATATTAAATACATATTTAGGTGCAATTTTCACGTCATTGCTGAGGTTGAATGGACTAAATCTTTAACACAGATAAACCGTGGTAAGCAAGATTTACTAAGATATTGAAAATGGAGATCCCCATATCAGATATGAAACATTCTATTTACTATAGGTTGCTTCAATGGTCAATCTTATCTGATTTCATCTAGATTTATCAGTAATATTTAGTTAAGTAATTAGAGCTAAATTTATAATCTCATACAAACAGTGGCACTAATGGAAGTAGAAAATTATAATGCTACAACTGCACAATGTTGTCCATGCTTCAGCTAAGATACAAGTCAACAGAATCAACTAAAAGGGAAAACTTTGCACCTAACACAAAAAGCAGTGGCAGATGCAAGGAATGCAAAGAAGACAGTAAGCAGACATCAAAGAAGCATTGGAGCAACTTCTAGAAACATCCATTTTATTTACGAACAACAAAAATACTAAATTTCTCTGTTAGAAGTTCAAATCTAAACTCGATTTGGCTGCCTCTAGGAAGTGGCCTTAAGTCAATTTGAATTCAAAATGCAAGGCAGATTCACCAGAAGCACAACTGACCTGCCATCCTTTGGTGCCTTCAGCTCCATCTTTGATTGCAAACGCCGACTGGAAACCATTCTCAGCAACCAATTTAGCTACTCTTGCAGAATTTCCATCAAACCTATCTTCCACAACAATTTTCAAGTGGCATCAGAATAAACAAAAGGCCACTTTGAACACTAGGAACGGAACAAAATGTGAAAGAAAATAGATTGTTTTCACAACTAATAACTTGAAAAAATAATAAGCAATATTAAGAATAAAATGTGTTCATATAACTAGGCTTAATAATATTTCCCTGGACGGGACATTATAACGGAGTAAATCGGGAGGGTTTAAAACATGGAATTATAATGGAAGCTGGCCTGGTTTTGACTGCCACCCATGGGGAACCTGTATGGATTGGTGGGGCATGTCCTCTGTCCAGGGCAATGGAGGCAGAGTTATGGGATGTTACTGTTCACCCCTCCCTTTGAGCGATTGTGTGGATCTTTTCGGGGAGATGATTTGAAGAGTGTCACAAGCCTTAGGATCATTGTGACCAAAATCATAAGACAAACCATATGATCGAAAATTAGGGTGGACCTCCCAGCCATGGTCAGAATGTGAGTGCCAAATAAGTATGGAGTTATATTTTAGCTCAGCAGTTTGCCGGAACAAAATCAAAATCAATGGAGGATACAAACAACTTGGTATTTGATAACGAGGATGTTTTAGGAGAAGATGAAACTTCTATAATGTGTTTGGTTTTCAGGGGTTGAAAAAATGAAAGGCCAGAGATGACAAGTCATTGACCAATTTTAATTAATTTCAAAAGAAGATTGCTTACTTGTCTAATATGTACAAGGTTGTGCTATCAGGATCCTTGAATTTGGCCGAGACCCTCTGCAAAAATGATTCATCGTCTTCATAGACAATTTGAGTCACCCTTTTCTTCAAGCTCCTAATGTCCGGAGAGCCAACTTCCTTAATGTCCTCCAACGTCCTGATATCTACCAATTGGGCTTCTGGGTCATCTCCCAGCTTAGAGTAAGCATCCTCTGCAGAAACTGTACCCCATGTTTGAGGATTGGACAGAATTCTTGTCAGAACCAGAGGGAGCCCAACAAGCACAACCCCTGCAATTATAGCCACGGAGTTCTCAGTGGCAAAGCTCAACACTGCATCTGTGACGCCATTCAGGCCAAGATCTGATTCTGCAGCTGCCTCGGTGGGGCTAGAACTGACACCCTGCTGGAGGGCTTCTTCATATGTAAGAGCACTTGCTGTTCGTGCTGGATTATAAAGAGCGGACAATATTATGGTGGGGTATGCATTGATGGGCGAGTTTTTCAGCTGTGACCCAATTCTTCTGAGTGCATTCTCTGTATGGTTTGACGCAGATGGTGAACTGGGTGATGTTCTCTTGGTCGAAGCTTTGATGTTGTGTGCATTTTTTGTCTCTGTTGTTGTTGCAGCCTGGAGTATAGCAGACAGTGGTGCAGCAGCAGCTGAAATATTCAGCACCTCCATAGCAGCACAAACCCAATAGTCAAAATGTAATCCTCACAAGCAATCCAAATCTGTATAAAATCTTGTCCACAGAATATAAGAATCCTAATGGTTCGTGGTCAAATTATTCTAATCCTCGTGTTGCCCAGTGCAGATTTACTCCTATGGAGGCCAACACACTTCTTTCCACGATCACTGCTCGTGCTGATGGTGGTGATGTTGTATTTGGCTCCACAGTTCGTCCTTCATTTGCCAATGGTTGTCTGCCATCTCAGCAGATGAAGATGAGGATCTTCGCAACATGGGTGTGAGTAAACTTGATTGGGATGTCGAATTTAATCCAATTCAGCTTAAGGAATTGTCAGGAAGATGGTAGAAGATAAGAGGCGGAGAATGATTGAGCTTGTGCGTGGTGAATTTTGTACGGCTAGCATTATCCAGCAAACTCGTTAATGTTGTGCACGCCATCCGATATGTGTGTCTTATGAGAGATAACTCCGGCCCGTTAGAGACGTGCCTTCAAAAAGTTATTGTGCTTTTGTTCTTTCTAGGACATTTTCAAAGACTTTCAACTCCAAAACCCGTGAGATTGATGTCATGTAAAACCTCCCAACTCAATGGTGATTAGTAATCACCACCTTGTTATGCAGTAGTAAGAGCGAGATCAGTTATATGGTGTTGGATTTGAAATAATTCAAATTTAATGGGATAACTTAGTAAATGTTAGAGTAGGATCAGTTATATAGTGTTGGATTTGAAATAATTCAAGTGTAATGGTCTGACTTATTAACATCTTGATGTTGCGGAGAGGATATGGAAGGGGTTTGTTAATAAAGTAATTAACATTTTGGTGGTGTGGAGAGGATATGGAAGGAGTTAGGAATAAAGTAAAATTTATAGGATGAAGAAAAGATTAAGTATATGATTTTTTTAAATATTAAAAGATTTAGTATAATTTGTTTGTTAAATTATTAGTAGGGATAATTATTACTGGTTTTTATTTGTGAATGTAAGTTTACTTATCATTATTATTTAAGAAAAATTATGTCACTTGGAATTTTTTAATAGTACTCTTTAGGAAGCATGTTTTCACTTTGCTAGGCGCTTTTGGATCTTACACTAAAAAGAAGGGAAATAGAGAGAGCAATTTTTCTTTTTTATCATGATGAATCAGTAGAGGGTAAAGTATTTTAATAAAGAATGTTGAGTTTTGAGTTGGGCCTTAACATGTTTCTTTATGTTTAAAGAAAAGCAATTACTTAGCCCAAAAAAATCAAATTTAAGGTATACTCCAAACTCAAACTCAAGTAAACAAATAATTTCCTTCAATAAAAAAAACAATAATAATAAACTATATCATTGATAAAAGACTACTTTTTAGTGCAATGTAATTTGATATTTAGAATTTTTAATACAATGTAAATTAATATTTTTGATATTTAAGTTGATGTATATGACATAAATTTAACTTTTTATTTTTTATTTATTTTAAATTTGCAAAGTAAAATAACACAAGATGAGAATGAGCATGTTGAGTTTAGTGAAATTTTAAAAAGCAAATGTATATTAAATAAGATTTGAGAAAAAAAATTAAAGAGTGATTAATAATATCAAAAACAAATCCATGCAGGGAAAAAGATATATGATTGAAATTTATACATTTGTTATAGTTGTTACAAAGTGTGCTAAAAATTGCAACTTTTAAGTTGTGAGGTAAATTTGTGCATTGCTTTGTGAAAGAAGGTGGTCATGTAATAAGGCATGATGGAGAAGAGAGAAGCGAAGATATTCTATGATGTTAAGATGATGATTTACAAGTAAACTACGATAAAATGTTTATACATGAATAAGAAGATTGTTGTGTTACACACCAAGGTCTAAAATAATTGACGTTGGACATAACTTATTAGGTTGATCTCTACTTTGCAACACAAACTCAATGTGGTTAGGAAAAGTGTTGATAAACCATGCCCTACGAATGATTAAGCATGTTTTGATCACTAAGTGTATAATATGCAGTCCCTTGTGATTGTGGTTCAATGTTGACATGGTGCATTGGATTATCTCTTAGGTGGCACAGATTGCTTACTAATGAAATGGTGTTGAAGATGCTAAGTGTGGTTGTTGAAGGTTTTAAGAGTTTAGCACGAAAGTGGCCTTGGCACCCAACATTGTTTATAGGCTAGTTCTCTTTGTATTGAGTTTGTTACGCATGATGGAAAATACTGAATTTGGAACCCCGCTATTTTTCCAATAAAAAAGTTGACCCACCTCTAGACAAGGTTTTTCAACACCTCATGTTCTCTTCTCATAAAAAATTATTTCCACTTGTCAGTGTATGTGAACCCATCTTAAGCCAAATAAGAAAAACATTGTGATCAACACCTAATGTGATCATTGTGTTCAAGTTGGCATGCTTGTAGGAAGCACACTAGAGTGGCTAGCATGTTGTAACTAGCATGCAAGTTGTTGCCAACAATGACTAAGCGCGAGAAGTGGACATGCACAACCGTTTTGGGATCCCCATTGGGTGATTAAAGTTGACCAAATCACCCTAATTTGGGGATAGTTTGTTAGATAATCACATATAATAGATGAGCTCATGTAGTGAGTGATATAATAATGTAAAAAATGTATGTGATGAATATACATTATATATGTTGTGCATCAATGCTATAATGGTGTTTATTAACACAATTGACTCCTATGTTGAACCTATTTGTTTACTTATGGAATGCACCTATGGTTTCTAACATGGTATCAGAACTTTAGGGTTTGAATATTCTAGCTTGGTTCTATTTTAGCAAGGCATTTTGGACGTTGTTGTATAACAAGAAACTATAGATGGTATGTGCTCTTAAAGAAGTTGTATCTTTGAAGAACTATAAAGTCCTTTTAGACTTATAGATTTTTTTTATCTAGGTTTGTAGAAGTGATGGGTGCAAAGTGTTGAAAATAGAAACAAGAAATGATAAAAATAGAATCAAGAATATTCCAATTTTAATTTGTCCTTAAATTAAAACTGTGAATTAAAATCGAATTTAGTCTCACCAGTTGCTTGTAAAATAATTAGTTAATTCATCTTGAGCTAATTAGTTGGAGAAATTCAAGTTAGAAGTCTTTCTGAAGTCATGCAAGAGTTATCCCTTAAATTAAGGAGATTATCCCTTAATTAAGGAGGTAAGATTGAGTTATATTTGAGTTGTAATTAGTTAGCTCAATTTACTGAGTTAAGTCCAATTAAATTAGTTCCAAACTATTTGAGGAACTAATTGTGAGTTATTAGTCAGTTGATGCATGCATGCACTCAACTAGTGTACTCCAAATAACTGAAGATTCTCTCATCAGT